>JAQIWG010005714.1:0-14188 GCA_034695025.1 Chamaedrilus cognettii | reverse complement strand
AGATTTTCAAGCAAAATTTTCAGAACTTGTGTCAAATTATCTCAGCTACAATCCCTGAAAAGATGAAGCAAAAATATCCATTTTGGCTGAGTTATCGCGAGTCTGCTAGGGGGTGGTTTTTTTTTTCCGCACCCTGTATGCATGTTTTTGTTTGTATAATGTCTATGCCGCTGAAGCTTTAATTTGATGCAGGAATTGTTTATGGCTATTTCTAACATTGTGTCACAATTGAGTACTAATTAGACCTACTGTTTATTTTATATTGTACGTTGGCCAGTGCGCCTTTTGAGGGGATGAGACAGGAAGAATAATGCGGAATTGTAATGATTATGTTGATATTGTAGTTTATATGCTGTATGAACGTCTAAAACGATGACTATTACTATACTATTATTATTACTATGGCAGTGTGGTAGTAATAAATAAAGATAAAAATAATAGACGTGAATACTTGTTGTCAGCAAGTGAGACAGGAGTATGAGAAGTTTCCCCAAGAGCAGCTTCGAATCAGACTGGAGCATGCCTCGCAACAAGTCACTAAGTTTCACGACGAGCTTTCTAAGCTCATCGACGGAGGAACGCCTAATTCTCGGGTCAGTGGCGCCATCTGGCTGTGTAGTTTTTGGTGGTTGTTTTTAGATTTGCACAGATAATAATTAATCTATGCTTTAATCCCTAGTTGGATATTTTAGTTAAAATGCACTTTGGGACTTTGGAACCTTGGGACTTGGGGACTTGGGGACTATGGAACTCTGGGACTTTGTGTCCGTGGGTGATACAAGGTTTGTGTAAAAGGTGTTGAAGTGTACAAGGTTTAACCCCTAGTCGGATATTTTAGTTAAAATGCATTGGCAAGATGGCGATATTTTGAAGCCTTTTCATGATTTTCTTCACTATGATGCAGCAAAATCAATGAAGTATTAGAGAATAATATAATGAAAACTTTGAAAGAAATCAGATAACAAAATAGAAGAAAGAATAATATAAGACCAACGATCATTATTATTTTTATCACAGGCCTTTAAACGGGCATGTGTTTATTGTCTGGGAATTGAGTATCAGATAAACAAACAAATATTATAATAAGTTATAAAATCAAATCAAATCAGTATAATAATTTAAATTAAATATTTCAAATGGGCTCAAAAATCAAAAACATCTCGATGCAGTGATATTTCATATAAAATATTTTATTTGACGTTCTCATTGACATACTCTAAAAATTAATTTCTTGAAGTTATTGGGATTCATTTATTCGTACGTTATAATTTATTCATATGTACTGTTTTTTAGATTATTCCATTATTTATCAGATTTGGGCATGTTGCCATGCCTGCTTCCTCCAGGCTCCTCTGTCAGTGAGTGATGCGCGACGGTTTGATCCGACGATAGACGGTCCGTCGAGCATTGCGCTGCGCGGCGCCCTGGGGAACAATGGCGGCGAGGAGCAGCGCACGAACCTCAGGCGATCTCACCTGCCCCCCGACAGAAGCAAGTCTGTGAGTGGGAATGCTCGCGTGATCACTCGCTCATTCTTGTCATTGCTCACTCATTCACTCACTCACAGGATTGTACTTTAAAATTCTACTCTGTGCGTTCAAAGCGATATTTAATTTTTTTTATTTCTTGGTTTCTCTGCTGCTTGCTGACCATTTGTTCCTCACTCGCTCACTTCAAATAAGACAAGCGGCAGCCATCAAGTTTTTCAGGAGAGTCGGTTATATTTATCTGTTTAATATCAAGGCCCTCATTGCCAGAATGATATATGATAGTACTTTCATTTGAAACTTTTTTGTTGCTTTCAATATACTTATAGTTCTTTTTTTTTACATCTTTAGGTTGTTATGTTCTGTTTGGCATAGGATTCGAAAAAGCCGAAGTTAGTTCCGGTAGGAGGGACGGCCAACGCGAGGGCCTCCATGCCGACCCTTCCCTCAGAGATGCTCAGCATCATGGCGATGGATGACGACAACAGCAGCATCGACGAACCGCCGCCAGTCAGGAGCCTTCCTGCTGTTTTACCTTTAACTTTCTTCTTTCTATTTTTTATATTCTTAACAATTTACTAAAAATTTTATTGCCGTTTGTCGATCTGTTTTGCAATGAACCTTCTTGCTGCTGAAGCGATTGAGTCTTTTTTTGAGGTGGGTTTTTGTGTGCTCGCGCTGTCACAAGCCAGCATAATATTTTGTCTGAAACGATGGTTGGCAAATGACTACATTTTGCCATTTGCAGTCTTGATGGCTTTGCCTTTGCCTGTGACACCGTCGTTTAGATTTGCCATCGATTAGCGTGTGCCAAATACTTGCGAATTGCCTTCTTTGCAATGGCACAACTTATTGATATAAACACAGACGTGATGTTTTAACGTGATTTAAGCGTTTTGCTTCTGTGCTCATATTTTAAAAGCTTTGGTAGTGTTGAGTTGGTCCTCACGTTCACATTGTCCTCTTTTTATATGGTCCTCAGATTCACATGATCCCCAGATTCAGATGGTCCTTAATTTTCACGAGGTCGTCAGTCCTCTATGGTCTGTCGCAGGTGGTGGAGTCGCGCGTGTTTGCAGACCTCACTGAGGTGATGCGACGTCCGGCGCATCTCTCCTCCTTCCTGCGCTACCTTCTGCTCAACCTTGACCCCGCACCCCTCGTGAGTTCTACCCTCACCCTAGGGCTAGGAACCTTAGGGTTTAAGGTTAGGGTCAGTGATCCCTCTCATTGGGGGATTAACACTCATGTGTAGTAACTAAGATTATTACAGTACGGTTCAGTGACTTGAGGCTAGTCAAAGAACCTTTTTTAGCTGGCTTTGACGACTCGGTAAGGGAACTCTGGGCTGCAGACCTCTAATTTTGTCTGGTCTGCGGTAGAGGTAAGTGATAAAACAAAACTAATGACACTAAGTCAATGTTAAAAATGAGTGGCATCCAGCGCCCGAATGGTATATCGTTAAATAGATATGAATTTTGAAAGGCGATAACATAACATGACATTTATGTTTCTCGGCGATTCATGGAAAGCGTTACCTTCTGGTAAGAAACGCATATTATTGTGAGAAGCGCGGCGTAATGTAATTTTTATGACCTTTTGTTGATGTTGTGGGTTGCAGCTGTTCAGTATTGTATCGGAGACCTATCACTTGGGCAATGCTAAGGAGATGAGTCGGTGGGCCTACGAGATCCACTCGACTTTTCTACATGACAAAGCGGTCAGTATTTGGATGAGTTGTTTAATTGATTGAATTTTAACTGAAATGTTACGCACACCTTAATAACTATGCTGTTGACTCCTTAGATTTTTTTTATGGGACAGTGGTTACATCGAATTGTTGACGAAATAGGGCAAATATATCGGTATCAGGCTCGATATCGGTAATAATGTGGATAATAAACCACGAGCTATAACATACACACCAACTCTTAAAGCACAATATCTCTTTGCATGAATTATTGCAGGAGCGCCTTGGCAATTCTCAATTTATCAGTGCGATATTACGGTATCTTCACATCGCTTGAAATCAAGTAGGCTGACGGTGGTACCTGTTAGCTACTGTGGCTTTTGTAAATTGTTGCATTATTTTAATTTTTTTATCTTTGTTTAAATTTTTATTGTCAATAACATGGAAATGCATGTATATATATAAAATGAAGCAGTTTGATCTAATTCCACACTCATCCAATGGGATGATTTGTTGCAGCCCTTAAAGGTTTGCATTGACGAGGGCATAGTTGCTTCAATGGAGAAGCTGCTTCGCGACTGTGCGAACAGCGACAGAGAGAACGAAGCGCGTTCTAAGGACAACGAGCTTCGCTATATCTTCCGCCCGGCGCAGAACGCCGTTCGGAAAGAACTAGAATGCCTGTTGGAGGACTTCCGTGCGAAGCGCCATCTTGGTTTGTCAATCTTGCAGGGTCAAAATTGTCTGGCATGCTTTCATATTTGTCAATATACCTTAGTGGATAAGGTGGCGTGATCAATTTGTTATATATGTGCTGCATGGCTTTGATTGTGCTCAGAATGGGCTTACTCAGATTGGTGAGAGATTGTTATGTTTCGCTACGTTGCACACCGCTTAATTTGGGGTGAAAACGAGTCAAAATGAAAACATTATTAAAAATTAAAAATTTTTCGTAATGTTTATATTTGTGTTGTACAGGAATGAAAGCATTATGTCGAACGATTATTAAGGTGTATTGAAGAGATTATGTTTATCAATCGTTAAAGGCTTGGGTTCAATAGCTTCAATCAGTGTGCGTATTATGCGGTTCCGGCCTCGGTGCGATGTAGAGGCGGGGGTTCAATCTTGCTTGTGATTGGTTGCAGGTCTCGGTGCAATATATGGTGATCAGGACCTGCGTGACGACATGGATCGACCCTCGGAGCTGCGCGTTGTGGAGTCGACACTGTGGAAGGAGTTTGAGCAGTTTGCGTGAGTTGACATTTGTGATTTAGATTTGATTGGAGTTAACATCACTACTGTTGTTCTTAACACTTCCTTTAACTAATGTTTACGTTGCACTCCTGTATGTACTGCGTCTGCCGTGGAGTCGAAGCAAAGCCTTTTTTACTGTAGACTCATTTGAACATGACGGTTAAGACAACAAGTTGCATTACACGTTCCATACTATAATGCAAACTTCTTAAGGCATTTTGTTATGTATGAAGAGAGCATGCCTCACAAGCAAGCAATTATTGTGCTCGGTAATACTAGAATCAATTGTTGAATTTTACGAAAAGTGAGGGACTTTTGTTGAGCATATCTAAGTGTTAAGTGTAATGGATGGTTTTTTTGACCACCCTGTGTATTTCTTGACCCATCCTGATGCCTGTAGAGTGGACGAGCAGAACGAGCGGCACCAGGCCATGGCTTCCTCCCTCGCGACCTTCCTGCGCCAGATCGGGCTCCAGAGGTTGTCGCCCCTGCTCGACAACGCCATGGTGTTTGTGTCGCACGACAAGAAACCCTACCGACACAAATTCAAAAAGGTCGGAATTAACGTTAAACCACAAATTCTTTTCAAGTGGGTGTGAATTATTATTGGGATTAATAATACTATTGTGTAAAAAAAGATATTGCGATAGTAAAATAAATTAGTGACATATTGCAGTGTTCTTTGAGGTAAAGCTATTTTCAATTTTGTTTGTATTCTTATTGCAGGTATTTCATTTGGATATGTTATACGAATTTAACAATATGTTATATTGTTTAGTTAATTTTGCCGCGATTGACTCTAGACTAAGCTACTTTTCTACCTTTTGTGATTTTTGTTTGTTTGCGTTTGATTGGTTGTGGTGGTTTGGTGGTGAATATAGAATTTTTTTTAAGCTTCATGCGGTTAAGAAATGCTAAGGAATTTCATCTCATTGCTTAAATAAACAGCAATGCATAGAATTGATGTTTCAGTCCGCATAGGCGTAAAGTAATGAATGCAGTTTAAATGCAGTTAAACCTTGCTGCAAGTGAAAGTATAACCACGTATGTTAATTGTAGGTTCTGATATTGATTGTACGCGTGTGTGTTGTTGCGCCTGAGGCTCAAGGGTGATAGCTTTGCTCTGATGTGAATTATACGCGCGTGTGTTGTAGCATCTAACGCTGAAGGGCCACAACTTTATTCCGACTCAGTTCAGAGACGTGACCAACTGTCACGCGTGCAAGACGATCCTGCGCGGCATTGCCTGTCAGGGGTACCAGTGTAGCGGTGAGTGCTGGCCAGATTTAGTTTGTTTTTTAGTTTGTATCAAATTGCTTTCAAGCGACTTCATTACTCAATATTAATAATATTGGTTATAGTCAATTTCGGCATCGAAAGACGTCATCAAGGACTTCTCAAGATATTAGATATTGCTATTTCATGCCTCCAGATCCTATTCTAGTTTGTGCAATTTGTGCTCACTGTGCACGCTGTTGATGCGCGTGCAGGTTGTGCGCTGCCCGTGCACCAGCGGTGCGCGGACGCCGTGCAGGAGCAGTGTACGGCAGGCAGCATTCGCTGGGTGCGCGACAAGGTCAACCTGAGGAAGTCTACCCACGGCGCGTTCGGCTTCGGTGAGTCTATCGTCTCTACCATAGCCCTTGCAAACCGGGGATTGGTTTCCAGCCCAGAGCTTTTTGGACGCGTCGTAACAGGCGACTAAAGACGGGGGAGCGGTTCTTGGTTGAAGGCACTGAACCAAACTGTAATATAATATTTGTACTTTATATTGACTTTGTTACTACACACGACCCTTGAACCCCAAAAAACCAAACTATTGGTTTTCATCATTCGTTTCTTCCATTCATTGCCCCTATCAAATCGCTGGAGTTGCCTTTTCCTTCTCTTAATTTTCCATGAATCTAAAAAAAAATCACCACTTATTTGATTTTTTATTTCTAGTTTCCAGTATGATATGGTTTCCCTGTATATGCATGGTTGTTGACTGACTGCGTTCTTCTTGTTGTTTGCGGTAAATATGATTAATTAGTTCAAAGTGCAAATGCATCTAAAATGAAGCTTATAAAAATTTTGGTGGCATAAACATACCAGACAGCTTGATACCAGTTTTGGTTAGGCCTAATTTATGTATATATCAAAGAGTTAAGGTAACTTTTTTGTTTCTCTTCAAGAATTTGCCTAAATGCATGGCTTCTTGCAGCCTCGGAGCGACTAGTTGAAACTGGAAATTCCACTTTCCATTTCTCTGTGCTAACTCCGCCCATCGAGAAAGCGCAGGAAGTGAGCAGCGAAGAAGCGAAACAAGCGTAAGCATGTCTTATTCTGGTAATTACCTTTGTGTATGCTTTATATAGATAGGTTGGCCAAGTTGCGCTTAGTTGTCAATTTACTGCATTATTGTCCACCACACACTATATCCTATAATGCAATAGGTAATCATGCAATCACGTGATGTAAAATGACCAATCACGATCAAGTTCATCTAATGGACGCAGCCATTTTGCTGCTTTGTTATTTGAGACAGAATTTGTCATGCGTTGCTGCTTAGTAAGCAACTCAGCACTTTGCTGACTAAGTGCCCTGGTGTTGCAGTGACTCTGAGGCAGATTTGCGCGCTGCACCAGTGCGCGCAGGACACACGCGCGCCACCAGCATGCCCGTCTCGTATGTATCCATACGGATCTGCATTAACTTACAACAAAATTTTAGTTTTTAAAGCTATAGGCAAAAGAACATGCGGAGTGTCATCGGTGTACTGCAGCCAATGAATTCATTCGGCTGCAGTAATTACTAAATGTCGGTTTTTGCACACTTTTATTTCTCACGACAGTGTTTTATATATAGTAGAATTAATCAAAATGTATGTTTCAGTTTCACTTGTGGTGTAGGGGTATGATCTAAAGATAAGAATAGGCCTAAAGATGCAATTAATTTATATGTGTCGAAACTTTTTACATTAATTAAACAAACTAAGAACTTCTATTGCCAATCAATATTGAAAGTTTACTCTTATGATTCATGTTCTTTTAGAATGAAAATTATATAAATGAAACTGATTATAATTTGGACACCTTACCACCGCGCATTACACATAGATTTGTTATTACGTGTAGTTCGGCAGAGCTGAGCCTGGTTGGTCGGCCTTTCGCTGCAATCGACGAGCACGACTCAGACTTGGAGCTGGCCCCTGAGCTGCCCCCCCTGACTCAGTTCATTGGCAAGGAAACTCTGGGCAAGCTTAGCTCCAAGGAACGCAAGCGACAGGAGTTCATCAACGGTGCGTAAGGGTGCAAGCATGTGAGAGAATTATCCATGGCCTTTAACTAAACATATAGTACGGATATTGAATGACTGTGACAGGCTTTGTTTTTGTCGTGTTTTGAAATTTTTGGTATTTTCTGTCATTTATTGAATCAAAAATTGATAAATTTTGTTGTAAGCTCTACTTATTTGCGGTGTTAAATGATCTTATTTGAGTGGTCTCATTAGCTTTTTTATGGAGTACAGATTTTTGCAGAAAAAACATTTCAGGTAAAAATACCACTGATCGCAAAAATCTTCTTTATGAAATTCTTTTTTGCGAGAATAAATTGCCTAAAAATTGATTGAAAGCTTACATAAAGAAAAAGGCAATTTGGCGCGCAATAAGCAGGCATGCAATAAGTAGACACCCATGCTGACTGATGAGTTGTATTAAGTGTATCACCGCAGCGCACAATAAGTAGGTCACCATCCTCACTGCTGAGTCGCATTAAGTGTGTCATTGCGGTGCAGAGCTCATCCACACGGAGCGGGTGCACATGGGAGTGCTGAAGGTCATGCAGACCCGCTTCCTCTGCCCGATGATCGCCGAGAGCTGGATCGATCGCAGGTTCATCAAGATGCTCTTCCCGAACCTTGACGACGTCATCCGAGTGCATGGTGAGTCACTGTTTCTTGTGAAAGTTTCTTGTGACACTTTCCTTAAGAGCCGGCGCCGGGACTCGAACCCAGGTCCTCTGGACTCACAGTCCAATGCCGTAACCACTACACCACAGCGCTTCACTTGTTGTGTGTATATAAGGTGTTGTTTGTGTCAGGCATGTTGAATGCTGATCTCAAGGCGTTGAGGTCGTCACCTAAGACCGTGGTGGGCAATGTTGGGAGCCTGCTGCTCAACAGGGTACAGTTCCGCTTCTATTTACATACCGAACAATAAACTTCTTTATGTGTCAACTAGATTAAAACTACCAAGAAGCAAGAAAGCAGAAACTCACAAAAAGTAGAAGAATAACAATTAATCTTAGATCGACTATGTCTTGTCAAAACTTGAACATAATAAGCTATTCTAAGAGATAGTAGTATTTTTTAATGAAAAAAATCATTGTCAGTGATAATTGCTTAAGCTCGAATTGTCGCATAGGAAACTATCTCTCGTTGGCAGGATTGTTTTTATTCGTGATAGAATAGGAGTAGCGTTGCGCCTGCTTCTTAAAAGACGCTAGCAGTGCTATTCCTAAGCGCTTCAAAACCGTTGGTGCCTACGCCACGGTAGCCGATTTTAATGCGTAATTCGACTCTTGTACATCTTAAATTAGGCATGCAATTTGTGCCAAACCATTTTTTTTGGTGTGCTATGCCTGCTAAGAGTCATTCGGATCGCTGAGCTCCTGAATAGAATGTGGATTTTTAAATGTGTCGAAAACGATTAGAAAAATATTATGAAATATGAAAATAATTTGAAATTATGAAAATATTATGAAAATTACGAAAATATTATGAAAATTACTATTCTAATGAGACTGGTGTGGTCGTGCAGTTTAGCGGTGAGAGTGGGAAGCAGTTCAAGGTCGCGTGCGCGAACTTCAGCCAGGATCAATCGTACTCGCTCAACGTCCTGCGCCAGAAGCTGCGCAAGGACTCCAAGCTCGCGCAGTTCCTCCAGGTTCTGCTTCTTCTTCTTTTGATTCTTTTGGGCTGTTAACGATTTAACCAAAGATTCTCATCAAATGTAAAATTTATTTATATGTAATTATATATTTACTTAACGTATTGTGTTTTTAGTTGAGTTGTTTTTGGTTTAGTGATGCGTCGTGTATTTTTCACAATGAATGTGATGATGAATTGTCAGGATGCAGCGAGCGATCCTTTGTGTCGCAAGCACGAGCTGAAGGACTTCCTGCCTCGCATCATGCAGCGACTCACCAAGTATCCCCTCCTCATTGAGGGTCTCATCAAATGCACTCCACGTATGTTGCGCGCTCCTTTAAATACTTGTGGCATTGGCAGTTATTGAATGTTTGTACACCGTGGTCCAATTAAAGCGTTCACTCACAGTTCCACATTTCACAGTGAAACTCCTACATTGTTGTACCATTTGAATACAATTTAAATAGTTTTTATACAATGGACCAGGCAAAATGATGCTAAAATCTACGTAAGATGAATTAGATATCAGATATGATATGATAAGATATCAGATATGATGTGATAAGATATCGGATATGATATGATAAGATATCAGATACGATACGATAAGATATCAGATATGATACAATAAGATGTCAGATATGATGTGATAAGATATCGGATATGATATGATAAGATATCAGATACGATACGATAAGATATCACATACGATACGATAAGATATCAGATATGATACGATAAGATATCAGATATGATATGATAAGATATCAGATATGATACGATAAGATATCAGATATGATATGATAAGATATCAGATACGATACGATAAGATATCAGATATGATACGATAAGATGTCAGATATGATACGATAAGATATCAGATATGATACGATAAGATGTCAGATATGCTGAATGTGCACGCTTCATACATCCGGACAAGATGCATTTACTCTTATAGTAAGCGTATGTGACGTATATGTGCTTTTTGAGAGAACCGTGTGCTTATATATTAAGCCGGCTTCCGCAACTAAATGGTCAGCCAAAATTGTATTGTTTAGTTCTTATGGTATGTGGTGCTCGATTTTTGGCGCGATTTGATGCTGTGGACCGTTACTCTTGATTTATTCAGATCACGTTGTTATTTAATTTTCAAGCTGCCGCTATGGTTCTACACTTAGTGCTGCTAAAAGTCTGCTTTGATGATTATATAAATATATAATTCATTTGTGCTACATCGAATGTTACACCTTTTAGTACGCCATTCTAAGCCTATTTTCATCTTAAACTATTGAAAGTTCAAATTCTTACGCCACTTTTACGTTGTGCAGCAAACACAGAGGAGAGTGAGACCCTGGCGAAGGCGCTGCGCTATTCCAAGGACCTCGTTCAGTTTGTCAACCAGGCGGTCAGGGAGTTCCAGAACCTGCGCCGGCTCAAGGAGCTCCAGGCCAAACTGGACCGCCGACCGATGGAGAGCAGCACACTGCCGGAAATGATGGAGTACAAGGTGAGGAGGGTGGTAGAGCGTGGTGGAGAACATTTAGGCGTATGTAATGCACACATGCTATCATCCAGCTTTTGTTGTAAGAAGTTTTTGAACCCCGCACTACGCGATGTCTAGCTTGCCTACATGACAAGTAAACTGACAGCAGTTTAGTGAATTCTATCTATGAAGCAAATTGCATGGAAATATGAAGAGCATGGCGGAGGATCGCCAGGCGTGGAGACGTTGTATGTCAGGGACCTGCCGTTTGGACAAGAGACAGAGAGAATATAGAATTCTAATTTTGAAGCTTTAGTACTTGCGTGTATATTCTGCAGAATTTTAAAACAATGGTACGATGATGAAGAGTCACACAAGGTGTATACAAGGTGTATTTTTTGTATGCCATTCTAAGCCTATTTCCATATTGTGTATAGTCACAAGGTGTACAGTCAAATAATGATGATTTGGTTCGTCGCAGCTACCTTTTTATTCATCTGCTGGTCATCATAAAAACATTTCAACAGCAAGAATTATTTCTCCTTGTAAAGCCTATTCTTCTATCAGTTATGTTTACTTTGTAAGGATCTGGATCTGACACAACATAAATTGTTGTACGAGGGTGAAATGACGTGGCGTCTCAGTCGCACCAAGCTTGTGGAGGTGAAGACAAGTCTCCTTCTTTTTATTGTCAATGTTGCAATGGATAATATACACAGTATATTACATTTGTGCGTATGTCTGTGAAAAGCATACGAATGCCAGAGAGGTCGATTTTTGAAGATAAAGAAATGTATACATGTATAGTATTAAGACTATAAAGTTTCGGTACTGTAGTTGCGTAATGACTCTATAGCACTGTGCATTGAACGGTGAAAGCGTCCTAGAAGCGGTTGATCCTGCTTTGTTCCCCAGCTTGCGCTGGTTATAGATGCTATAACTAACCTATAACTAAACTTTTTTGTGTTATATTGAGCGATTGATCAGGTTGTAGAAGTTTGAGTGTGTGCACAGGTGCACGCGGTGCTGCTCAGCGACATGCTCGTGCTGCTGCAGCGCACCGACGACAAGCTGCTGCTGCGCTGTCAGAGCGCCGTCGTGCAGGAGGTCAAGGTCATCTACGCACCAATCATACGCCTGCACGACCTCTTTGTGCGCGCGGACGCATCTGGTCAGCCTTTTTTGTCTGGGTCTATACACACGTGCATCTGGTCAGCCTGTAATGTTTGTCATTGGGAATACACAGGTTTACATAGTCGGCAATCATTTCTGTCTGCTTTTTTTCCTATGTGTTATGTTTCTTTTGTTTATATGCTTGTCATGATGTATGTGAAGGTAATCATTTTCATTATTTTATTTGTTTGACTCGCACGCACGTACAAACCCTCGTAGTGCGTATAAATAATAAAATTAACCTGCAGCAAAAACCTTTTTTTGTTGTATTTTTGGAGCAGTAGGCCTATATTGAAGCAATGGAATTTTAAATCGTTCAAGAATTGTTTGTATGCTATGATTATGGTGCAACATTGATGATACAAGGGAAGGGAAATTCTTGTGATTTTGTGCTGAACAAGTTACAATTTATTATCTTAGTAACGACACACTATTTTCATAGATTCCAAAAAACATCACTATTTCTTTTTGTTTTTTGTTTTTATAGAAAAGACAGTCTTGTTCCTGATCAGCACTTCCGCTGCTGCATCGAAAAGCAACGATGGTATCAACAAGACTGCGGCGTCTAAGAGCGACCTCATTGCTCCGACCAAGGACGAGAAACTGCGGTAAGATTCTTCTTCTTCTTTTTTAAAAATTTGAGGACCGAGTGTGAGTAACAAAGACTATTACAGTCCCGTTCTGTGTATGAGAGGCGCCACAGAAACACTACCCCTTCTTCTGGGGAGCTTTGGGCTGCCAGTCTATTTGTTCCTCAACTTGCTGAGGTACGGTAAGATTCGCCTCGATTCCTGCAAATTTATATGTGTTAGCGAATTGTTTTAGAGTTGTATCGGGTGCAAGAATGTTTTTATCAAACAGTCGTAGACTCACTGTGGTGATTTTTGATTAGGGTTAGGGGAACTTAGTACGTGAACTTAATCAAAACCTCCACATCGTACAAATATTATGTGAAAGCAAGAAGAGAGCACTCCAAGTGCAGTAGTGTCGCACAGCTCCATACAGTTCATCGTGCACTTTGCATCGTAACTATGTCTGTAGGAGAATATAAGGAAATAGAAAGAAACAAAAAAGGATTTGGTTGTTGTCAGAGAGGTAATAATATTGTGTATGTCGCAGATGGATGGAGCACATCACAGATGCGGTGACGCGCTACAAGTCACAATACAAGGCGAAGCCCGGGCTCGCAGCCCATGTACAGGACAGAGGCAATCCTGTTGTGAGGAACAGCACCATTAGCAGGAAGAACGGAGTGCGACAAACCAACACATTAACGTAAGCGATTGTTATGCGCTTCTTCGGTACAGATTTTCTGCATGAAAATTAAATTTTTTGTATATTTGAAATATTTATAAATCAATTAGGATTTGAGTTATTTATCTGCCCAGGAGTGGGTGGGCAAAATTTAGATTTTGCACATTTCATTTTATTTGATCCATTAGGTTCTGGATTTTAAGATGGATCTTAAAATTTTAGAAGCATGATGCCAAATCTATTAAGCCGTGCCTTACAAAATTTATTTGTAAGTGTTTCTGCTAGAAGTAATTAGAAATATGCTCTACAATAATTTTACATTGATATTACTAGTTTATTTAGCGCTCTAAGCGCATTCAATATTGATGCGTTAATAGCGAATGTAATTTCGATGGATTTACTGCGTGGATATGAAAGAATTGAAATAATCATTGGATTGGATTACATTTAAATTTAATTGATTCTAAATTAATTTTGTATGTACAGTCGAGCACCAAAGGACATGACTGATTCTGCTGTGGATAGTGATCACGGAGTGACAGAAGGTTTGGTGGAAAGAAGACAAAAACCAAATTGGGAATCTTCCCCGTCTGGTACGATCGTCCTTCCCTTCTGATTTCCCTTTTTGTTTGTGTTTTGCACTCAATTTTTCTTTTACAACAAATGTTTGCTGCCATTTTACAATCTTAACTATCGATTAATAGTTCTTACGATCTTAACTGCAGTGAGTTTGCTTTAATTACGTTCTTCATCGTAGTTTGCTAATGCTTGATGTTGTGTGCAATATCGTATTAATGGCTAAAACCCTAACTGCCGGTTGCTCGACCTCGATTTGAAGTGTGATTTAATTTTGTAGTCCGAATGGACCAATCAAACTATTCGACACAATTCTCTCATAGATTTTCGTTGGTTAAATCGGACTACAAAATTAAATCG
>JAQIWG010005713.1:0-14191 GCA_034695025.1 Chamaedrilus cognettii | reverse complement strand
CAATAGGGAACATAACAACCCTCAGCACAGTCAAGAAGAAATATTTATATAGAAGTTACACTCAACGAGTGTATTACCGCTCGGCGTGGTGTATGACGCCGAGGCCGTGTGGTACTGGCTCTGATTGGACGCCAGTGACACCACGCTCATCCCGTTCGCGAAAACCTTCTGCAGGCTCGGATACCCAGTCAGCCCGTTAGCGACCCCGCCCCCCGCCCCGCCCCCTCCTACCACGCCCCCCAGGGTGTCGCCCAAGCCCCCCACCCCCCCCCCCCCGCTGTGCTGTTTGGTGACGGAGAGGATCTGCTGGAGGAGGAGCTCGTTCTGGCCGCTCAGCAGTTTGCCCGAGTTGGGATCGAGCTGCGACCAGACCTGTGACGTCAGAGGGATGGATAAATGTATATAGTTAAGTATCACGTGAGGTCCCTTCCGCGGCACAAACACTAAGATGGCACGCTGGCACAAGGCTAAAGTACCTGATGATTCAATATCGCTGGCTAAAAAATAAAATATTCAAGAATTTTCTACATTCCAGGCTGTTAACAAAAGGCAGCAGCAAAAAGATTCAAGTATACAGTCAAAAAATTCAGATTTCATCTAATTTAAGATATTAAACTGATTTCTCGATGGCAGAGTCTCGATTAGATACAAAAATAAATAAACATAGGGCATAGATGCAGCAATAAACAATATATAAACAAAATACATTGAATAAAAACAAGTCAAACGAACCTCGTGGATTTTTTCCTCATCAGTCAAGTCAATGCCTGCATCAAGACAGCGCATAAATTATTTGCATGGAATTTAATAGAAGCAAATAAACTAACAAAATTAACAAAAATAATTAACAAAAATTTACATACATCCAGTCAAATATTAAAATCAAACCAAACAGCAGTAAATAGACTCTTAATGTCAAAATTCAAATCAAGCCATTACACGTCAAAAAATTACACAAACTTCAAAAGCATAGCTTACCCTGAAGAAGTTTTTGTTTGTAGTCCTCCGCAGGGTCCGCGTAGAGGGGTGTCACCCCCCCTCCAACGACCGACCCCCCCTGCAGACCCCCCTGATGGGGGGCCAGACCACCCATGCCCAGCATGCTCCCGATGTGATAGGCGAGGCTGTCACTGCTGGGCAGACCGCCCCCTCCGGGGAGAACGGTCACCCCCCCGGGCCCCCCCTGCTGCTGCTGCTGCTGCTGAACGTGCTGCTGCAGCTGCTGCTGCTGATGCTGCGGTTGATGCTGATGCTGCTGATGCTGTGAGGTCTGACGGGCGTTGTCGGCTGCCTTGTTTCGAACGATCCTAAACGTTAAGAGATACATATAAGTGATAAGTTAGTTAATGAGCGTAAATGTGCGTAAAAATATGTGCGTAAAAGAGTGTATTAGGCCTAACAATAGAAAATTTTTGAAAAGTGTGTGAAATGGTATCTAGGTGCATAGGTAATGAAGATGTAAGTCCGCGCAAAACAGAAGGAGACAATTAACAGATAATTAACACAAAACGTGCAAAATATATCGCTAATTTGATTCTTAAAATCGCACAAAATTTAAAACATTTAGGCGTACTTTAACTATATCGTACAACCAAAACAACACGAAGGAACTAACATACTGTTTAAACTAACTCTGCTGCACTCACGCAGCAGCAGGCCAGGGCTTGACACGCCTTATTAATACCTCGTTCACCGGTTTTGCTGCATTATACTTATACACGTAGTGAAGAAAAACGATGAAAAAGGCTTAAAAATAACGTCACAAAGTCGCAAATCGCAAGTCGCGAAGTCGCAAGTTCCAAAGTCCCAAAGGCGTAAAGTCCCGAAGATCTAAAGTCCCAAAGTCAACAGTTCCAAAGTTCCAAAGTCGCGAAGTGCATTTTAATTCAAATAACCAACTAGGGATATTATGAGAGAAGCATAAAAGTATAGAAGGTTGCATGAAGGCCATTAAAAGATTAGCAGAACGGTGGCTGTCATCTACAGGTAATGCATTCAATGAAGCATCAGCGGGTTTAACATCTCAGAACTCGAGTCAATATGCAAAGCCTCCACAATACAAAACAGCCAAGTGTACTTAAGGCCCCAGGCCTATACATACCAGCCAATTATTGGCGTCCAAAATTAAGTTTAAATGCTGCAAGTCTGCAACACTTCTAAATCCTCAACAAGGCTGCTCTCTATCTGCAAAATAGTCATTTTCAAAGAACCTGCAGCACCAGGCTATTTCAACCAAGGAATCAGTTGAATCTTTGAATGGAGACTTTTCAATTCTTCTTCCAATAATAAACCAAGTCTTCAAAACCTTGATCTTGGCCTCAGGAGAAGGAAGATAGACTTAGTGCTAAAGCAGTATATATCCAGGAACGGATTAAAGGGCTCTTGGAGCTCAACGACCTCGCTAAAACGAATAGTCTCCCACAGCACCTGTTAAACAAAGCAGCCATTGTTTTCTAATGCTGTCTGAGACGTACCCTCCCTGTATTCTGCAGAGTCAATATTGATATATGAGAAACCGTTTCTATTCATCCATTCGCTACTTACTGCCTGCAGGGTATAATTATTAGAGTTTGAGCAGTTTCAGAATTTAGAGAGGCGGCAGAAGTTCGAACCCCATTTAATTCTGAAACGCGCGGGTTTTAAATAATGCGTTTGAGACATTAGTCCTGGGATCGTTAAGCAAGCAAATTATTGGATCCTCTGCAGTGGAGTAGTTCTGTAAAAATTGACTTATTGTGGGGTGTGTCACCCCACAATAATAATAATGGACTGTAAAATAGCAGCTGTAGAAATGTTAGTCGTTAGGCATTGACTCAAGACCTGCGTTAAGTTCACGCTGTCAAGGGAGAGCCTACACACTCTGCGATACAAAACACAGTTTGCATTAAAACCTTATCAATGAAATAGAAACTTGACGGAGCCACGGATCCACGGAGCAGACTGCACGTCCAGGCTACATTGTATATCTCTTATTCACGCGCTAACAATTCATGGGATCTAGTTGAACCCTATCAATTGATCACTTCCAATTTTGAATGAGACGCTTGAGCCCTCTCAAGGCTAACAAAACCCAAGATGCTCTCTGAGTGTGTGTCCGATGAAGCGACACAGAGAACCAGTCACTACTGTGTGGGTATAGTGAGGCCGCTGTCTGCAGGGCGCTCTGTCTGAACTCTAAAGTGTGCTCAAGATGATCCAAACAAACACTGATCGCTATGAAATGAAGCGGAGCGTCAGATGTATCGATGTGACGACGACGCTGATTGGTCAGCGGATTAAAACGCTCTGTGAATCCATTCGACTGTGTCAATCGAGAAAGTAATCTAAAATCCATCAGCTGCGCTCGCTGCGTGCGAGTTTTAGCTTTTTGTGCGCCCTTCATTTGTCCTGATCAAATAGACCAAATCGAACGGGATTGGCTGTTTATTTATGCTCACTGGAAGATTATTATTTAGATGGCAATGCCATCCCCAGTCTACACCCAAAGTTTGATTAGATCAACTGTAGACATGAACAAATTTTGACTCGGGTGTTAGAAACTAAATAAAATATGACAAAATTTTGGGCTGTCGATGTCACATGTATAAAAACCGCTCTGTTTACAAAGCCTTAGTACCCTTGTTCACGGTCAAAATAATCTCTATCAATAAATAGTGTCCGCATATTTCACACGTATGTACACATCTGCATACATGCAATTGCAATGAATAAAAAAATTGAGACAGAAATGTATAACTAGCATGAATCCTATGTCATGTTCTGCAATGAAGCAAGTTTTGCTTTAATGCCCAAAAAAAAATTAAATAAAGGGAAAAAAATACAATAAAATAAAAATTTCTTCTACAAGTAGTTTCAAACACTGACGTTCAAGTTTAAAATTATATATAAGTTTAAGACTCATAACCTAAACAACAACAACAAAAACAACAACAACAACAAGTGCCAGCAGACCTGTTGATAGAGCTGACGCTAGGGATGTTCTCGGGGGAGCAGACCCCGTCAGAGAGCAAGCGGTCACGGATCTCCCACGCAAACACGGTCGGGTTCTCTTGCTTGTACAGAGTGATGGCGTCCACTACACAAGAGGTCGCCACCTTGGGTTTAGACCCGCCTATCACTCCGGGCTTGACCGACCCTGTCGTGTAGAACCTGCAGGGAGAAAATGTAACTACGCTAACTACCCATAGTCTCTTATACAGCCCCGTAAATGGACTCACATACACAATATCTAGTCCAATATAGCAAAATATACAGGAGCATATGTACTGTAAAACATGTGAGTTTTGCTGGATGTTGTTTTGATGGTTTTGTCGCTAAGAAATTAGCTGCAGTTAATTTTTGCATTTTTGAGGAGTGTCCATTAAGCTCTTTTTACCTTCTGCAGCTTTATATTCGCGCCTGTAATATTCATGGCATGCGCTTGAGTTTCGCCTTTTGACAAATTCGCCAAAATTAAATAGGCACAGTTTTCATGATTTGCAATAGAGACCTTGCATTTATAGCGCAATACAATTATAGCCCGTACCCTCAGATATACACAGGCACACTTTGGTTCGACAGATTCGTCTTTAAAACTAAACTGTGTGCAATGAAACTTGTTTCAGACGCTAAATGCTGGCAGCTGGTCACCAAGAACGTTTACTCGCTATCACTGCAGGAATGATCTTATGAAACATATTTATCATCACCAACGTCAAACAACGACCGTCAAATGGAATCAATGTTGGAAGATATCTTGTTCTTGTCATCAATTAAAAAAAACATGTTGTAAACATAGACATTAGTAAAAACAGCATTCATATTTGAAGCCTAGTCACAGCCTATCTACACGTACATCAAAGGCGTAGTCAAACTTGCCCAGTAACTTTCCGCACATTCATGACATGCATGCCTGACAGTCTCACAACACATTCGCGTCATTGCTAGGACATAATAAATTCAGTTATTATCGTCAACCCCTTTTTCAACAAACATCTCCTACAAGTTTTACAGCAATAATTCATCCTCATAAACACCAAACCTATTCAGCATAATTCTTATCCATCACGTCAACTTGATAATAAATGAACAGTTCAAAGGTTGTCAACGTCTTCAACCGACTTTCTGATCAACTACTGTAATTCTGCTGCTATTACTATTCCCTTTTGAATAGTATTCCCTATTCAAAAGGCGGCACGGTGCTTGCTTATTGTTGATAATAGCGTTACGAGTAACGGCACCATTATCACTCAGTTTTTAACAGCCTGCTCACCGCATGATATGGTCGCTTTGTCAATCGTCCATGCATCGAGTCAATTCAAAAAGATTTCTGGCAACCATACACTGAGTGTATTTGCTATCTGTGTTTTCCTTTGCAAAAAGCTCAAAACTTGGTTGACGATTCAAATGCAAGTACATGTTGTATGTAATAGTAGAAGTGAACTTTGAGAAGCAGTGAAGTAGTGAATATCCGTAATGCATCGCCTTTCAGTGCTTTTGAATAGACTGCAGGATTTACTCTGAATGAAAGTAACTCAGTGATCTTATCTACAAGCAATAAACTTCACATTTGCTGAGATGCCTGACGCAACTAAGCGACTAGTTGCTGTCTAGATGCTCTTGCTCAGGAATTATTTGACCCACAAAACATTTTGACGAGTGGCAGAGAATTGTTGCTGTATTTAGCAATTGGAGCCGAAAATAGTCATTTTTTATATTAAGTTACAGCGTCCAAATCAACGCTTTTTCTCAATGTGCACCCCCAGAGCCGTGCCCCCCCCCCCCCCACGGCTGGGGGCGCGGGGGACCTTAACGCCGGCCCTGCTCCTCCTGCTACTATATATATAATACTGTGTGGAACCGTTTTTAATAAGATATGAACGATGTACATGCAACAGCGTTTTGAGTGCGTCGCATCCAGCGCCTGTTTGTTCAGATTACATGTATGAACACGTCTCAAAGTTTATATACAATGCTGCACATGATGTGGTATTCGTAATGAAGAAATTTGATTTCATCTGGGCTAGTTGGCATACCGGCCGAGTATCTTTGACACGCAGCCGTGTGACACGCGCAGCTGCCGCGAGATGTCGCATGGGCGCACCCCCTGACGAGCCATCTCGACGATCCGCTGACGCACCATGTCCGGCAGGGGGCGCCCGTTGACGAACACGCCCCCCAGCTGGTTGACCCCCCCGTGACCTGCAACCGTTTGAGTTTTGTACAGATCGGTAGCATATCTAATAATGATAATAGAAGTGAGTCCGTTTCTGCGTCGAAAGACGTCATCGGGGACCTCGTCATGGGCACTAGGCAGGTGTTAGTTAGCAAACCCAGACGAGGAGGATGTTATTATATAAGTTGAACATTATAATTACCCTCGTTATATCAGATCAAGACCCGATGATTAGTAATAGATCGTTTGGCATAACATAGGCTTATGCCTAAGCCTAAGCTTTAAGCCTAAGGCTTAAAGCATTGTAGTGAGAAAACAATTGAAAAAAAGAAGAAACACATGCGTAAAACCTGCACACAAGTTTTCGCACACACGCTGACCATGCATTCTGATACAATAAACTGATGCACAACGTAAGCTACAGTCAGTTGTCTGCTATTTGTTATTCAGGCCTCTCAGTATATACTGTCTCTCTACAGGTGTGTGGGTTTAAGTACAAGCGTGTCAATGCGATTAATATCTAGGGAAGAGAGAATCAAATTTATTCGTTTTCCCACGGCTGCGTTTCACACAACCACTCGCAGACAGAACCTGATGTAACTAGGCCTCTGGTCTACCTACTTATTCATACATAATCCAACCCACAGGGTCGTCCGGTCTCCAATCTATTCAATCAGAGTTCCCAAACGGTCTCCCATCTATTCACTGTCAGTTTCCAAACACTCATCGCGACAATACGCTTCCACGTTTCAAAGAGGCTCTCTTTGATGACGGCAACCCTCGTGGCAAAGCGCCGATAACTCGGTGCATGCAGGCTATTGGCGCAGCGCGACAAACTGCAGGCCCAGAGACGCCGAGAGGCCTACGACGTCTATGTTTTATACAGGGCGTGGTAGCACTGAGCGCAGCGCGCATTGTTGCGTGCGGCGCCTTCTTAGCGACAGTCGCTACAATAGAGCGCGGCCACAATGGACACAAATAAATAGCCACAACAGGGCCTACTCACGCGCTCGTATATTTCCCTGTTGCTGACACGTACAATTGCACGCCGTGCACACCGGTTATAGGGGGTTCAGCCAAGTAGCATTTAACATGGCGTGATGTCGAAGCGTAAGAAAAACCAGGGCATGGGGTCTGCGATAATAATAAACTCCCCACCCCCTCCCCCAAGCTTCTATTTGACGCGCGCAGTGAATGAACATTCGTCTGTCAGACCTCCTATCGGTTTGGAACTTTATTTAATACCTCATTGGTTTTGCCGCATTATAGTGAAGAAAAATGTTGAAAAAGGCTTCAAAATAGCGCCACGCCAGACAGACTCGTCGAGGCTCGCTGCGGGTCGAGGAGGAGGCTGGAGTGGATGCTTTGCTAAGCAAAGTCGGAAAGTCGAAAAAGTCGCAAAGTAGGAAAGTTTTAACTAAAATATCCGAATAGGGGTTATACCATAGGACGCGCTTATTTCTCAGTTATTACGACATTGTGCCTGCAACTGGCATTGTGGCATTGTCTTGTTGCGCTCGCAGAGTAGTAAACTTGGCAATGACTCTATCGACAATAGCGTCATTAGTCTAATATTATTGGAGTAGCAACAGTTTCATTGATTCATTTATGTGTCAGCTATCGTAAAAGACCTGATACCCGCTGATAAAAGGCCTGATATCAGATAACGCGTAAAAGACATTCAGAATTTCTATTCATCCCGTTCAACATAAAGCCTATATAGAAAATCGGGCAGAATGATAAAATCATGCGTTGGATCATAAACATCACGCAGCAAATTGTACAAGCATTGACCTACACTTAGAGATTTAGCCCACCTTTTTGCATAAGCTAAATCCTGAACCGCCATTAAATCCGTGTTGGAGAAACCAGCCCTTAAGCTATTCTAGACAGATGTATTATGAAGAGAAATTATTACGCGTACGGTCGATAGCTTGCCAGCCGCGTTACATCAATTTCAACAACATATATATTTCTAGGCCCGTATGTGATTACGAGTTCACGACATTCATTTCCGTACACACTTACGTCAAGGAGGTGTACGTATAAAATAACATTCAGACTTCACAGCGTATATAGGCTGACAAGTTACTATCATTATTGTTTTTGACTATGTACTATAATTGATACATATTGTATACCGCACTAACATGCTTTCTTCGCGTTATATCATTCATCCGTGCCTGTTGTCTAATCTTCTATATATTAAACTGATCAAAACTTTCAATCCGATAATATCTTTCCTTTACCTCTCTCTAATACAGGCATAGAGAAAAATATCTACACCAATCCGCATAGAGATCGTAAGCGTGCAACCCGGGGGTCAAACTTATTCCAATAATTGGCGGGAGTACGGTTGACCTTTGAACGGGGGGGGGGGGGAGGGGGGGGTGGGTAAAAAATGACCCGCTGGCATGCTGTCGGTCCGTTACCCATTGACCACGCTGACACGCCAGCCACACTGAGTCGGTTCCACAATGGATATAGGTCCGTCAGTTCAATAAAAGCCGCGTCGTCTTCTTGTCAGGCGACGGGAATAACTGTCACTGTGGTCGGGGAATGAGCCGCTCGAAAGGTTTGGAAACAGCGTAGCACGGAGCGATCAGGGCTGCGGGAGTTTGCCTAGAGTTGTCCAGTTATAAATACCGATAAGTCTGCATGGATGATAGGCTGTTCCAGACATGTGGGTCTATCCAGACATATTGGACTATACGCCTATAGGCTAGTAAGCGTACAAGCCTACCATTTCGGAAATAGAGGCATACACTGTTAGAGGCATGTACTGTTGGAGGCATATACTGTTGGAGGCATATATTGTTGGAGGCATATACTGTTGGAGGCATATACTGTTGGAGGCATATACTGTTGGAGGCATATACTGTTGGAGGCATATACTGTTCGGAATAGAGGCATTCGCTCCACACGGCTTCAGTCGTTCGATATGATTAAGATTATGAATCTGTCTTTGTTGCATGCTCGTAGGCCCTAGGCTTCTCGACATTTATCCCTCAAATAGAAAATTTAATACAAAGCGTGTTGTTTTAGCCTACATCCAAGTCCACTGCATAGGACAATAGCTTACAGGAGCACGCGTGCAGGCCTTTTAGCGTTCCTGCATCAGGCGACAGGGGCTTGCTATATTCATTGTCGTGTGTTTATACGACGTGTCAGAGAAGCGCTCATCACGCGCCCTTTGAAGTGCAGAATGTGTCTTTCACTATTGGCTGTCAATTGCTGGGCTACTAATGACGTTTGGCCGTAAATATTGAACTCAACAGCCCGCACTGTAGCGCGCTTCACAACTTGCAGTGCGGCTAGGCCTACGTTGGCTAGCAATAAAATGCAAGCCTGTGTACGAATAAAATGAAGACGATCGTAGAATTCACGTACGCCGGCATTTAACGGATATTGTGCTGGCACCGAACGGAACAACAGATGGACATACATTGACATACATTAATGGACATACATTAAGGACATCCGACTTGACAAATAGCTGAATCAGGCCTATACACTGGTTAACTTCGACTACTAGGCATAGCGAAAAATGAAGCATAGGATGCTAAAATGAGTCTTAAAAAAACAAGCAAAAAATTAGCAATCAATTTTAAAGTATTCGAGGGTACCAGCTACGTGTATGTAGCTTCCGAACCACCACAGGGTAACAACTGCAGCGACAAGCCGGGCTCGATTTGATTGGGGTCAGAGTTGGGTTGAACTTTCTCAAACCGAGGGAAACTTGAGCGGCTACTTTGGCGTAATTATTTTTGACCGCTGACAATGGACTCGGGCCCCGCAGTGGAGAGGCACAATCGGACTGTCGGACAATGAAAGGTCTGAGTCCTGACTGCTAGAGGAAATACCGCAGGGGATGACACAGCGCACAGTTCATTTTGTGTGACGAAATGGGGTCAGCTAACGACAATGCTCCAATATAATTATTTTAAAACGACAGATATAGACATTTTTCTCATTCGTCTTTAAAACTAGCTGAAAGTGAACAGTTATTCTAGACCTATTCGTTACAGGCTGAATCAATCATATTTTAAAATTATTTTGTTCGTTGCTAAAAAAATGCTCTTCTTTTATTTTAACCATGACAAATGAGGCATTTCAACCCATTCGATCCCTGCTTCCCTCCTCCGCTCCCCGTCTTACTTTTTATCAAAATCTGAAACCGTATCGCTGACCCAGCACCCCTGGACTCTTAATGTCAGCAGTTTCTCAGTTCACTGTTGACATGCAGATTTTCAGCATTACCACGACTCACCAGCAATATGCCTTCCCCGGACCCCTGACCCCTTCACCCCACATCTTCTGCTCCAGGGGTGCACGCAGGCTCTAGCCCTCCCCCCCTTGTTCAAGATCGTCAATCACACTCGACTCACACACCTGCGGTCATTAACGGTCACCCGAGGACTGTTACTACAGCTTAGGCTTCACATACATTCTATCTCCTATACCCAGTGTTATTCGTTATACGTGCCATGCACAGCCTCACAGATTATATCACGCAGAACGTATAGAAAGAGCACGCCACGGGCAATCAGTTGTATGCAATTATCCTACACTTGTCTCTCATGCACTCGTTTGAACTGTCAAGGAAGACGCATCGACTGAACTGTCGTTTATACAAGACTCCGACACCATGTGGTCCAAACTCTCCGGTGGGACTAATGCTAGATGTGTAGTTAAAGAGCTACAAATCCGATTCAACCAGAAATTGCCACAAAATTAGTTGAGGCTACTGTTCTATGAATCAAATAGACCTGCGATGCATTGAGGCTCGTTCCACACATTATATCGCGTTGCACACAATAGCATATACATAGTTGTCTATTAAAATGCTTTATGAACTAAATTAACACGCTAGTGAGTATATCCCTTGGTATTGATTGCATGGTTGAGTTGCTAACTCTACCAGCCTGCTGTCCACTGATAGATCGTGGCTGCGGAGGAATGCGATCCGTTCCGCCTCACTGACTCGACTGATGCGCAAAAGATTTAAACGCATGGTCGCATTCATACTCCAATACCACTGCGTCCGCTCCAGTGGACAGCAGTCTTGTGGTCAGCTGGTCATCTGAGCCCTGATCAGCGGGAAACTAACCATTGTGATCAAAACAGGCATTTCTCTTATCATTCTCATCAGCTAAGCCGTATACAAATAAATTAACCTAATTTCGGCTCTCTGTTGGTCAAAGCCTAAGGATAGATACATTAGAAAATGGTCAGACTGAAAAAACTGTAACAGGCCTAGAAGGAAGTATGTTGGCCGTATGCTCATGTATATATCACAAAGGTCTGTTTTGACAACAACGCCAGTAATGTGACAGTGAGCATCTAAAGAATCTGCATACTATTTGAATTCAAATTAGCATGCATGCATAGAATGATAGCCTACGAATAACACTAATTGAATTTTAGCTATACTCAACGATTACTCATACAAATCCACAATAAGCTAGGCCATATCAAAAATGGTCTGATTGGAGGAACAGCTGGAGGCCTTTTTTAGCGAGAAACGGGCCCACATAACATCGTGTTATCAACAGAGCTTGTTTTGAAAACAACGCTAATCCGTAACGTGTGACGAGAATGACAATGTTGCGTTGTTAACTGTTGCAGTCTAGTTATAGACAGTGACGAGTGGAACACAGCGACATGACGCAGCAAGGCGCCTTTCTCTGACGTCTGTTTCTGGTAAAAAAAATAAGTCGCGAAACGCCGAAACGCAATAGCGTTGGGAGTCGATGACAACAAACACCGATCAGTGGACTGGCAACGCGTGCAACTGGGCTAAAGAACTTTCTTTCAATCGCAGCAAAGCTGGATGGTCCGCTCCGCACACAAATAAACAATTTGAGCGCGAGTGCGAAAATCGCAGTGTTTTGGCTGTCGTTGCGAAAGCGCGTGCAGGCTACGCACGCATTAATTAGCGCCGTTGTACGGTAGAGTCGTGAACCCGTCCATAATAAAGCACTTTGCATTGAGAATGTATAGAAGGCACAGAATAGCCAAGCAAAGATTGAATCGAGCGCGTAGAGGTTTAGCATTAAGACAGGTGTTGAGAATGACTATCCGTGCGATCGTTTGTTGAAGATCAAACTTCACAAAAAGTCGCAGGCTCAATGTTGCCAGTTGTCACGAATGCTATTTAGCGTTCGTGCTAAGCCTATACAAGGCAGCGTTGTATTGCAGCCACATTAGTTAAGATGCGCGCTTTTATTGGCATGCGACTTAACGCTGGTACATCATAAAAAACCAGGGCAGACCTCGTGATGTACTTTGTGCATAAATATATTGAAGCAATTTATTGCACTCGCAAACCAAATATCGTGTTCAACCAAGGTTTTAACTGGTCCAACCATAGAGTTAAAACAGTGTTAAATGTGCTCGGATGGAGGAATGACGAAACAAACATCAGTATCTATAACAGAGTCTCAAAAGATCTTCCAGTCCCATATATAGGCCTACACCTATACATGCCTGTTTATCTACGCAACATGTATTAAATTGCTTGGCTAGACTCAAATGTAAAACAGGCGAACGCTCTGGCCTATTGGATATACCTGGATAACACTATTATTCAAGAGAAATAATTACTGCGTTCCAGCCCCTGTCAATTCTCGGTATCTTCCATAATGTTCGCAGAGCTCCTCTCGACTAAAATAGGAGAGATTACGTTACATCAACAACGCTGTGTAGCCGGTGTCACGCGGAGCATTGACAATACCCCCTTACGTACCCCATACGACGCTAATAACAGCGTTGGCACTTTAACGACGCACAACTCGGCTCGTCTCCAATGCCGTCGTTATTCCCCTCTCGGCTCTCCATCATTTCCCGTTACCCGATCCAGTCAAATACCATAGCGTCACCCGATCTCGAATACTGCTAAAGTCCTCTCAATGCACTCCCCCCCCCCTCTCCCGTCTTTTGAAATACTCCGCCCGTCTGATTAGTTCTTTCCATATAATGGAGCAAGCGGGGCGCCGCATATCGGATTACTCTGGACAGCGACACGCGCAGCATTAAACAATAAATAATGACCACTTTTTCAGGCGTCGCTACCGGGTTGATTCTCATGGCGTCTGGAAGAATTTAGAAAGGGAGTCGGGGTGGGGAGTGAGGGGGTAGTCGTAAATGTTTCCGTATTGCGGAGTGATATAGATGGCGCGCACCATATGCCTTGCCGTACAGGGGGATGGGTGTAGGGTGGTATTCATGGCTTTTCATTCGATTTACTCGGCGCCTTCGTCACTTTTCGCATTATTGTATGTGGGTTAAGAGGCGAGGCTTTTGAGATGAAATTGATGTCTGTTGTATCCTTTGCGATTCGGTTGGCGTCTGCGAGATGTCCACACATTGGCGCCACTGCAGTAGGCCTACGTAATTGAAAGATACGCCACCCATAGTCGAACGTTATACCAGATCTGCATTCGTGCTTAAAATGTACTCCCCCTTGCTAATTTTATCAGCTCGAAATCTAACCGTTCCAAATCTAGGATTTGAGCATAACTTTATTGCATACAAAGGCTACAAACTCGGCGACAACAATAGCCCATGCTACGCGAATAGTATTCAGTGCATTCAGTACTGGAACAAGACAGATCACAATGTCTGAAGCTCCATCTAACTACACAGTCCTCTATCCTCTATTATCGGCTGCACGAAAAATCTCAATTGGCAGAAGAAAAGCTCTACAACGTGTCGTCCCCCTAGCGAGCGAACTGCTCTCATTGTATTCACTCTGATGGATTGTGACAATCTTGAAGGCGTCACGCTTCGCCGAACACGCCAGGCTATATAGCGCTATAAAGTAACTACAGACCTAAGGATACTCGTTCACAGTGGAAAGGGGTTGTTGTGAGTTTGAGTCTCGGATACTTAGATCTAACAGATAATTCATTGAACAATTTTAAAATTTGTTCACAAAAAATGTAATCAATACAATAAGCAATGATGGGCACCAACTACCTAACAAGTAGTTACAACTACTATTCAACTACTTGTCCCAAAAAGTAGTTATAACTA
>JAQIWG010005712.1:0-14192 GCA_034695025.1 Chamaedrilus cognettii | reverse complement strand
AAATAAATCTGTTATTCACTATCAAGGCAGAACACAATAAAGAAATAGAAACTTAACTAAGCATACAGTTGAAGTGCGAGCTAAATTATAATGAAAATCACAGCATCAGGTGATAGCGTTCACACAATTTGCGAAATAGACATTAATCGCATAGTGCATTATGTATTTTGTTGTTCGTAACTTATGATGTAATTAATAAATTGATGTTAATTTGCTGCAAGGGGGGTCAGGCACGGGGTTATGGGCTTATGGCGTATTGCTTTACGGAGATGTAGTCTCTTTATGCTTAAGCAGATATCTTGACATTGTGGTCATTTATATCTCGCTTACGCGTATGTACTTAAGTAACGAATGCAAGCAAAAATAAAAAAAAATCTGAAAGTATAATTGGCAGCTAATTGACATTTATAGATGACACAAAAATATTTAATAATTGCGGCACGTTCAACTCTAGAACAGCCAGCTTATTGAAAACTTGAACGGAGTGTAATACACCTGTATATGTTTCAACATAATTACATAAAATAAATCGTTCTGTTTCTGTGGGTCAGATATTTCTCGACTTGCAGCGGTATAATAAATCTATCAAATTCTGCGGGTCATGTATTTCTTAGCAAAATGCTTTCATAAACTTGGTCTGACACACTTTATTTTATAACACCCGACCGCTTTCCCAATCTATCTTCAGTGCGGGATAGCTACTGTTGTGCAGCCTTGCATCGCAACAATATTTATCTGAACGCTGGTGTCATAAAAAACAGACCGTATGGTGAAGACCTGCAGCCTTGACTCGGCCCTCTGCAGCGGGCGCAGTTAGCTCGCTGCGAGCCGATCACTAAGGACCTTAGAAAGACGCCATCGCATTTCTATGCAAGAAATCACAATTTTGGCATTTTTATTTCGCATATTTTGCTTTTTTTCAGTATCCCGCGCAAATAAATTGTGCATTTGACATTTATGACATATTTTTTCAGAAATTGTACTTCTGTTTACGTAAAACAGTTGGAAGTGCTTGTGAGCGGGGATTTAACTTGACTTTGGATTGCAAGCAGCGTGGAATTGATTTTGTCAACCGATTACCAACTAAATTGCATCATAGTTATTAATCAAATTTACAATTTTTATAATCATAAATAACCAGAATATCTATATCATTGGTATTGAGTGGTGTTACAAAGTTGGCACATTTTCTTAAAAAAATTGTATTTCAAGACAATTAATTAATTTATTTTTGCAGCGTTAAGATCGAGCGTAGATATTTTCAAGAAATAGTCGCATTTTTCTGTGAATGTCTCTGTCGATGACTGTTTCCAGTTGTTGCTGCAACTGGTGTGTTATCTGGGATGCAACTGGTGTGTTATCTGGGATGCAACATGATAGGGAATCCCACAGTTTTGCTTTTGGACTAGAACTAAATCAAATTTGGTAGGATGCTCTAAGATACACTGTGTGCCAAAAAAACCTGACATTGCAGTTGCACTTTTCTTAAACTATAGCATGATAGGCCTACACGTCTCCAGGAAAGTCTGGATGCCTAAAGAGGGTGCGTTTAGCGTGCACCTTACATGCACTAGGCATTACTGTGCCTTGTACCCTAATAGTAGACTGTTGAAATTTGACTAAAATCGAATGACATGAAAGGAAGTATATGATGAAGTGTTTGAAAGTGCAAGGTATGGTGGCGTTTTTGTGTCGACCATGTATATTGCACATGGACTATTGAGGCCTGAAACAGATTTGCATTATCGATACTTTGTTAAGTATCAAGGCGAGATCGAGAATCATCAATCGTTTTTGTTGAGGCTTCGAAGCTATATTTATATTGATAGGTGTTATCAAGCAATGTCAAGGGTGATAGACCTACTGCTAAAGCAGTCAACCGTGTTCATGCTTGTGTCAATCACAGAAGTAGTGTTCAAGACCTATGCCTAGTTGTGAGTTTTGTTGGAAACATGATCGCCGCAATAATACTGAGTTTAAACAAGTCAGATCACAGGAAATTTGATCTGAGTTCAACGCGACCCAGATCTTCATTTAACAACAAGGTTTTGATGCTTGAAAGCTCAGTTTGCGTGCAGTCTATGTTAAAATTGGTGACGTGTTGTTGTTGTGGTGTTCAGCATGTCCCCGCTGCACCAAACAGCGCTGACGGGCAGCACTGAACTCTTGACCCTGCTGCTCGAACACGAGGCACAAGTCGACATCAAAGACATCAAAGGTACATACGCCACAAAAAATCTGCAGCAATAGCTGTGCCTATAATTATCGGTGTAATTTATAATGCGATCTAGCTGACTAGAGTTAACTTCAGCAAAGCTGATCGCTTACCAAAAATTCAAAATTGGGAGCAAAAATTCTATAAAAAATACATCATCATTATTTGTAGAATACAAAAATTGTTGATGGCCGTGAAGCCATCGACCTTAGTGATGCGTTATTAAATTCTATTGAATTTTTAGTAAGGCAAATGCTGGGTTTTTTTTCAAGTGTTAAGCTCTAAATGGGAGATTAAGAATATAAGATCTCTACCACTAATCACATGAGGTTCAATAAATTTCAGATCAATCTTCCAGTGCGGTGCATTGGTAAGATGACGTCTTGACATCAGATTGAAATTTTAAAATTTAACTGGAAACTTTGCCTTAGTTAGCTTGTGATGATGATAAACTCAAAAGCTGATCAATCTCATTTGAAATGCTGTTATATAAGCACAGTGGTAAAATATCTAGTAGTAAAATTTGAAAGTGTTTTTACTGCACAATTAATATAATAGTGAGTTGCATAACTGCGCCATGATCACTAACTGCCTCAATGAATCACTATGACACTCGTCCAGGGCACAATGGGTTGCTGCACTGGAATAAGACACCTTCAGCCTTAACAATTCCCTTTCCACGCCTCAGGGCTCAGACAATAATAGAAATAAATCACACAATAGACTTGGTAGTCTCTGCTAATTGTGCCGAGTGTGTTGTTTTACGCTCAGGAAGCACCGACACCCTTCGGCTGAGTGGGGGCTCTGCGGTCGATTTATTTCAAATCGGTTTCTGTTTCAACGAAAGAGTTGTTCGGTGCAGTGACATGAATTACTTCCAAATTGCGCTTTCCATGCAGCAATATTGACGAAGAATATCGGCGATGAAAACGCGGCTTTCGGTACTGAAGTTCTACAGCAATATAGGCCTACAAATCTTTCATTGGCCATAAGCTCAGAACACAAACAAACGCTAATAAAACTGGCGCGTTTTGCTCTATTTAAATAAATTCAACACGACGATGCCAGGTTCTGTGTCATTATTGATCAAGTATTACGATGCTGGATAATCAACAATCTCTGTCCTGATGGCCTGTAATGTATAATCCCCAAAATCGCTATTATTTCCATTTTTATTATCAATGTTTTGTCATTTTCAAACGGCTGAGAACTGAATCGCTCTGGATTAAATGCCTGGATTAAAATCCTTCTGGCTAATGTGAATCTTTTAATTTTCGATTAATCCTGCTAAATGTTAGGCTCTCCTAGGCCTATTAGATAACCGCCTGATATGGGAATGGATTGACATGCTAATAGAATATACCTCCAAATATAAGTATATCTCTCCTTCCCAAAGGCTATGTGCAATGTACTTGTATAGTACTTTGCTGGACACTTCTGAAACCCTTTATTTGCGCGTCACAAACCCACGGGGGTTCGCCGACCCCACTTCTAGAAGCCCCTCTCTGTAGCCTAGCTCGCGTTCTCAGTTCCAGCTGATCTGTAGGCGCCCTCGGGGCCCATTCTGTCAGCATCTGCTTGCTCGGGCCGGTGACTCGCAGCGCTGATGATCTACTGATGGGATCGAACCGTAATTAGCTTTCGTCGCCCCGGGCCCTGCGACCTTTGCCATACAAGCGACCCTGTGTGGTGGTGACGGCTGCCGCGGAGCAGACAAATCCATTTGACAAACTGCCAGGGAGCAGTGTAGTGGGCAGAGTGTGGTGCTTTGAGGATCGCGGTGCAGACTTCAGTGTGAACGCTGTGAAGGTCGCATAAATCTGCAAGGAAAATTTCTGACTTCTTGATAAAATATGGCAAAGTTTAGAACTTTAGATGAAATTCTGTAGGCTGCTATAATTATTGATTACTTAGTAGATTTTATATGTATACCATAATTTTCTTGCCGTTTAAGGTTCACCTTGATGTTTATATTTTTTGTTTATATTTTTGTTTATGTTTATGTTTATTTAGATATATTGATTGTTTATATTTTTGTTTATGTTTATTTTGATATATTAATTGTTTATATTTTTGTTTATGTTTATTTTTATATATTAATTGTTTATATTTTTCTGTCATAGCACTACTATTTCTACTTTTCGACAAAACGTCACTGTTTTTTTGCATCCATTGCAATTGAATTTTCTCCTAAATATTGTAAAAATTGCTGTAGATTCAATGTTTTTGAATTATGTAGGGAAATAAAATGGGCGAAAGCTGTAGGACTTTCAGAAATGAAACGAAGACTTCCGCAAACTGCTCCAATTATTCAACCATTCATACACGCGCGACGTTAACAATACTGTTGTAGCGTCTGTCGAGTGAGAAGTGCAGTAAGCGGGCTAAGAGTGACAGATTACTGACGGGCAGTGAGATGATTAGGGCTAACAAGAGCTTGTCAAATACTGGGGCGGCTAATTTAGGAAATTAAAGTGAGGCTTGAGGAGTGTATGGGGCTGGTTCCATATTGTGCAGAAATGATTACTGATTTTATGGTATGCTACAGTTTGATTATGAAGTCGTAGCTACCGCACATAGCACGCTCTAATATTGGAATATTTATTCCGGATCCGAGTGCGATTTGGCACGGTGGTCGTACTCTTGCGTATGTGAGAATAATATTAGCTATGTTGTGAACTTTATTGGTCAAACGACGAATAATAATAATAATAATAATATTGCAATGGCAGTGGCTGCTTAGCAAACGTTCTGGCCGATAAACAAAGTAATAAACGACTGTAATAAGCCAAAATGCTTCACCAATAGAGTTCTCCCTGCTCTGTGAATGGCTGACTACCTCTCGCGTCACCTCGCGTCACCTCGTGCTCAATGTACAAACCTTTTCCGTACTTGTTTTCGTTCCGCGCTGAACGGAACCCGACGATGCTGGATGATTCTGGCTTTATATTTTGTTGATTTTCGATGTCAAATTTTGTTAAGTTTTTTGTCTCTTTCCGTATTTATTTTTCTGCAGTGATTTATTGATGGATAGTAAAACTGGAGTGAATGTGTCTTCAGGAATGCGTCCTCTTCACTACGCTGCCTGGCAGGGTAAGGAGGCCCACGTGACCGTACTGCTGCAGCACGAGGCCTCCGTGAACAACCAGGCCTTGGATGGCAACACGCCGCTACATCTCGCCAGCGAGCACGGACACTTGGCTGTCGTGAGTAACGCCCCATTGGATCAAAACGGAATATCCCTAGATTCTGGGTATCTCGGCAAAAATATCACTAGGTTTCCTTTTCGACAAAGTATCCCCGGCTCCCATTATAAAAATAGCCGTTTTATAAAAAATATTCCCATATATCCGGGGTTTGCGCAAACGCTCGGATCCCCAATGACTAAAATATCCATAAATCTGGTGATATTTACTTGTGATATTATGCATATATCCAGCAGTAGCATCACTAAAAACGACTATATCCGCAGCCAGAAGGGTCCAGCAGGCTACCGAAGGTTTGGATGTGACGTCATTCGCTCACATTTATCTCGAAAAGGGACACTCGCGGGGGCGCCCACTTCTTAAGTTTTCTTATGTTTACGTTCGTCAAGCGATTTTTGTTTTTTGTGCCTTGGACATTTTTGCTACGCCTTTAATGTTCATTTTATTAGTAGTTTTTTATGTGACGTTTTGTTTAAATGTTGCATTGGTATTGTAATTCCACGTACTGCTGTTCTGCTCGAACGATGAACATGCATCATGACCGTTGATCGAACCTTGAGCGGCGAACTATAGGACCTTCGTTGTGAACAAAGTTGTATATAATCCAAGCCATCCTCGATTTCAACATTGTAAATATGACTAATACTTTTCAAACGTGTCGTTGCTATTTCCTACAAGTTCCAAACAGCATAATTAATACGGTATAATTTTGTGGCCGCTGTAATGTCCAGCTATAGTTTTTAGCCCGATGAGACATCGGCCAAGCACGTAGCATGCGCTACTATTTGACTCTGGGGTCAATTGCTCGTGGCAGCGGTAACTGTTACTAACAGCGGTTCTTTTGATATGAAACCTCTTACGATCACGATATATATATTGTGCCCTCACCAGGGGTCAGGCTTGAATGTATATGACTATACCATGACTAATATAGGCTTATATTTGGTACGAAATGTCACACGGCATAGGTCATCTGCATGTCTATAAATGTGAGCTTGGGAGTGTCAGTTTTGCTTTATATGCTATACCCAATCTTACTGCTTTTAAAATTGTAAGTGTGAAAAACTTGACGGTGCTTAAGTTGAAGGTACTAGAGCTGTATGACTCTCGTTGCTTTGTTTCTAGTGGGCGCTGAGTAAGCGCAGCAGCTGTATAAAACTGTGTTTAATGACGCTATTATGATCAGTGATACCATTGAACCAATTCAGAATATCCCTAGATTCTGGGTATCTCGACAAAACATATCCCTAGATTGTATTTTTTTTTTTCCTCCGCTCCCATTATCAAATGCGCCATTTATAAACAAATATCACCAGATATCTAGGGATTCAGTTTAAAATCAGATCCGTAAATCACTCAAATGGCCCTAAATCTAGTGATATATCTCTAGCAGTGGCACCACTGGCTATAATTATACAGTGTAGCTCGATGTAGGCCTACAGACATGGTATGATGGACTTAACGCAAAACTCCTCCTATTTGTGAGTCTTTTAACAAACAGCAGTGATCTGTAAAGATTCAATTAATCGTCTCAATCTGCTTGATAAATACTTGCACTTTTCTTTTTCATTTATTTAACCTCAAGTCCATAAATACCTGCGAGTGACTTCGTGACGTTGTCACCACACAGCGACTTTAATAAATCTGAAGCTATAAGGCTAGAAGGTTCTTCGGGAATCAGTTGAGCTGTTTGAACAATGAACACGCAATATAAATACTTTTCGATTCTCTCCAGTGCTGAGCCTTTTCCTACATACCCTAAGAACTTATTGTAAGCTGGTATAAATTCTGTCATGCACGGTTCTTGTCAATGAAGTGCTTGCTGAAACTATAGTCTAAACTTTTGATTCCTTTGCGACTGTCGTATTTTTCAGCTTATTAACTTATTAACTTAGACTTTAAAACTATTTTCTATAGTTTGCAATAAATGTTTGTATATTCTGGACCTTCTCGTGGTGTGTAAATTTTTATTTATTTATTTGATGTAACCTGTATCATTTTGTTAAGAAAGAAGGGACGTCCCACCACCTTATCACAAAAAATGTCCTAGGTAACTTCTGTTTTATTTGTATGATTCAAAATATGGTATATATATATATATATATATATATATATATATATATATGGTGCATAAGGTGCAAAAAAGTGCAGAAATTTGATGTTTTACAGGGTGGTGAGTTTTGTGTGAGTGGGAAATGTAACTCTATATATTTGGCGATACGCACATCTATATATAGATATATAGCATTTGGCTTCAACGTGTTACACCCCTTAACCCCCACCAACTCGATGATCGGACTTTTGGTCAATTATTTTCGTATCAGGGTTGGAGATACGTAGGGTTCTGTTTAGGGTTAGTTACGGTTAGTTTAGGGTTAGCTAGCGTTGGTTTAAGGTTAGTTACTGTTAAGGTTAGGGTTAGCGTAGCTGGCGTGGACCAAAATGCTAGTGAACTAGAAGTCCTGGATTCCGCAACTTCTCTCCCAAGTCTTCAGCTTACGGACGCGTCACCGCACATAATCAATCCTGACTAGTACATTAACGTTATGAGCCGCAGTTCGTAGCGTGATGCCCCACTGATATCTTCTTGCAGCCGGCTAGCCTGGCGGCAGGTGTGCGCGTAGATGAGTCGAGCTGTTTAATAAACCTCCCAATAAATATTTCCGCTAAAGTTCACTAACAACTGGCGGCGATGAGTGGGTGGCGGTATCGTGTGACTATACTCTGGTCATGTTGCTTTCACGCATCTGCCGACCCTGAGACCTCTACTGGTGGGCGTGGGCATTTAATGTTGGGGGGATACTTAGGCGAGAGAGAGGAGGGAGAGGGGGGGGGCAGTGTATGATGAGCAGGCGCCCCTCTTTTTTCAAATTTGAAGCAAAATGTAGGCAAGGTTTTTTTGCAACTTCACATAAGTGTTGACATACTTTTGCAAGTGGCGACTATCGTATTGGCGTTAGTAATTAGTTCGACGCGTCTAACTAAAACTACAGGTGCAAAGTAATACAAAGTGAATGACAATATCGAAGCCTGACCGTCAACGGTGGAAAACCTTAAACCTGAAGGTTTCTATTCTTTCAGCAAATTTTACATTGTTGACAAAAGAGAAGACAAACTATTAATTTTCTTCATCAGAGGGGGCCGTGCACACTTCCATCAAAAAGGGGAAAAAAAATATTTTTCTCTCTGTGGGGGATAATTTTCACCTCTGATCCCGTAGAATCATTCAGTTGAGACCTAGGCCTGCCTACCTGCTGTACCTCCCACTTCACTTGTCAGATTTACTCTGTGTAGCCCACTGTTATGATTATGTATTATAGCGTTTGCATCATTATTGCGCGCACCAGTGTGGCCATATTCAAATTAACTAAAGTACTACTTTTTATTACAAAAAATCTGCAGGATTTGCACGTTTCAACTAGGAAAAATGCACGAAATGTATAGTCGTGCGATGCAATGCATTCAAAGCTTAATTACAGCTTTCAGACTCAGCTCAGTATTACTTTGTGGTGGCTACTGTATACTTACTTTCTCGCATTCTGTATTAAATATTTTAGTCGCTTTACATCTCTTGATGATATTGTAATGTATGTCTATGAATGTTCGAAACTTGGCCTCCTTACAAACTTGGGTACTTGTCTGTTATACGACCACCAAAACGACAACATAGCATAGAATAGCATATGGAACCTAACCCTAACTCTAACCCTAGAACCTGAATGAATTTGAATTTTTGATTTTCACTTCGTCATTACATTTTTTACATAGAATAAATAAATAAAAAATTGTTGGTCGTATAACAGACAAGTACCCAAACTTGCCTTGTTTTAAGGTATAATTCCGCGAATAAGTTGTTACAACACCACTCTAGACGTTAAAAGTTATCATTAAACTGCCTTATTCTGACTGACTTTCTATGGACATTAATTATGTTTTACTGTAATTGTGGAAGGCAAGATTGCTACTAAATCCAAAACTTGCATGGCTTCTTTTGTATCGCCTCGAGTTAGAGAAGTCAAACCATGTTTACTTAGCTCCTCGCTTTCAGAATACTATTTCTGATGTATCGGTTCCCATTCAGACCTGCTGGCGTTCGTTGCTATAAAACGTCCATGCCGATGTTGTATGACAGATTCCGACGTGTAGTCGAATAGCCAACTTCACTATGCTGTCAAACTAGTTGTCAAACCTTGGCGCTTGACTTCTATATGCCACATTGTATGCTGTGGCTCTAAATTGTACAATTGAAGGTTTTGTTGTCATTTAACAGTGACACAATTTATTGGATATCGTACCGGTCATACGCATGACCTGTTTAATATATAGCTCTACCATTGCCTGAAATTTAAGAGATGAAACGCCATAAATAGTGAGCAATTTATGAAATTAATTTGCATTATTAGATCAGTGTGAAATACATATTTCCTTCTAAAACGAATGAACTCACCCCATAGTCACCCCGCTATCCCGACGATAGATCATCTTATCGATGTACTATTTAGTTAGTTGAACAGGACACACGGTAATACAGCTACTATTCCTGATGATGCTCGATTAATCGTCAATACTTCACAAACGTACATATTTGTAATTGGTCAAATTAAAAGAGCTAAAAATTGACTGGGACATTTATTTCTTAAAGCCCCTGAAACCTATGAAAAATATAGAATATGCACCTCATAGTGTAATATCCATGTTTCAGAACTTGAACCTCTAATTGTCGGCATTAAATTCAAAAGAGCGACATCGTTGCACTGCAATCAGATGGAGCCACCGTGACAACGTACACAAACCTTCCCTTCGTCACTGATTTTAAACCTGTACGAATGGTTAAGCGTTTCTGATCTAAGATTCTGTAAAGTGTATTTTCTAAAGGCATCGAGTGAATAGTATGGATATCACTTTGATGTTTCTATGCTAATGCGTGTCTAGGCGTGCACTCTATAGGCGCCGCTGAGTCAGGAGTTGCATGCAAGTGTGGTACTCTAGCTTACATGAAGGCTGAAGCAGCACTGTGGAGCAAGCGTATAGTTTTATAGGCCTACTTTATCATCGCTCTCTTACCGTGGTGAATGTTTTTCTAATACACAAGAGATTTTTTATGTCGATGTACGGCACTTGTAGTTTTGTTTCAATTACTAGGACTATTGTATAATGATATTCAGTTGCATGAACCGACGTTGAAATCGAGATTGAGAAACAGATTCACCAATCAGCGCATGCGAATTAACCTTCGTGAATCATGAATCGTTATAAACATCGAGATTTATTATGATTCACGCCCGCTGATTGGTCAATCTCAAACTCGATCTCTATCTTCATCTCAAGCAGCGCTCATGAAACTGAGTATAAGACTTTAGGTTATCATAGGAATATGCAGTGCTTTTTCTTGGCATGTTGTCGAACATGCTCTGTGTGTATTTGACCACAAATAGAACAGGGTTATAGACTAGCCTGTCAGTGTCAGTTTAGGTTACCGGTCGAGCTGTGTTGTAATATATTTCAGAATCCACCTATAGTGCCTAGTCAGATATTCTACTGTTCCTAGCCTATCACACAGTTTGTTGTTACTGTAGCATAAATAACAGTCTCTCCAAGCCTGATCACCCTAGGGATATTGTATTGTGACACGGTTAGCGGATTGAATTCAGTTACCGCTGTGAAATCGGCACATTGGAGCGAGCAGACCTGTACATGTTGTTCGGTTTGGCTACCATGCGTTTGGTTTCATTGCGGAGTGTTATATTAACAAAGGCATCGATGATTTGTGTAGCATGATATCAGGAAAACTATGCAAGCAAGTACTAACGCAGTGATGCAAGGTATTAGGCCGCTGTGTGATTTCAGTGTATTCGCTTTTATACCTAGCAAAATTCAGCGTTTAATCGTTAACGTTGAATGAATTAGATGATTTTCAGATCGGTCATGTGTATTGTCAGTATGTAGTACGCTAGTATTGTAGTATGAGTACGCGCACACACACACACACACACACACGCACACGCACACGCACACACACACGTACAACCACACGCACACGCACACGCACACGCACACACACACACACACACACACACACAGTAGGCCTGCAAGTATTCAGAACTATTATCTAACTTTGATGCAGTAGGTTAGGGTCAGGGATGAAACAGATTAAGGCCCAGTTGTACAATAGGGAGTTATTTCAACCGTAGTTGAACGATCCAGGATTATTTGAATAACTCCCCGATGTTGGCGCGTTATTCAAACAATCCTGGATCCAATTTGCGCGATCTGATTGGATTTGCCATTTCACGTCTTTTTTGTGCCATGAATATTTAAAACCAAACAACTCTCTATTGAACAACTGGGCCCATGTGATGCTTTAATGCCTTATTGAACAATCATGATGCGCACGCACCCTATAAAACGCACCACAAGTAAGTCCTTTGCAACAATTACTTTAAATTTTATGCAATGGGTTAAGACTTGGAATATACTTGAGACTTTTAATGCTGTTATTTTGGACAAATAGTCAACGTTTATAGCCATTTCCTTGATGACTTAAGCCTACATGTATCTGCGTTGTGTTGCAGCGGTACAGTTAGTGTTGCAAAATGGTGATGAAAATGTTCATGAATTTATGATCTCCAGTGCTATTTGTTCACGATAGGTAGAGCAGCTGCTAGCAAGTGGGGGTGATCCCAGCATTGAGAACAATCACCATCGAACCCCCCTGGACGCAGCCTGCGAATTTGGACGCCACGCGGTGAGCGGGAGGGGGGGGGGTGTGTGTAGTGTAAGTAGCTGACCACTGACATTTTCTTTGGTTTATTTTTCATTCCAGGGATTGCTATTCTGATTTAAACGGTACGAAATAAATGAACTTGATGGTTAAATTTTGTTATACCGTTTTGATATACTGTTAGATAGTGTCTTATTTACAGTGCTATTTGAAACTCTTATTTCTCATTCATATACTTGTGCGTACATCGAGCGCATGTTACTGCGACTATTGTATACTTTGATCAGTGGCCTGTTACAAATTGAAGACGCTCAATAGGTCAAGGATTTCGGAGTATTTTGCTTTTGTCATGCGTTCCCTTTTTCTCTACAGTGTAAATTAGTAACAAAGGTTCTTTTAACAAGGCAAAAAACAACCGTGGCATAATAAAAAAAAATTATTCTATCTAGGAACATGCTTCATTCTCATTGGCAGCTGGATAGTGAGTTGATTAGGAGGGAAAGAAAGCTGATAGGGCAAAAAGCCTGCTATTGGACCTGTTTCAGAAACCCATATGGAATAGCGCTTACGGTTTAGACACATTCCCGCTGCCTTTATTGGGTAAACAACTCGTGTCATGTCTGATGTCTTTCCCAGAGTATTTGAATGGTGACACCAGAGTAAACACAAGTCATCCCATGGTGTCAGTGTCAAGTGTGAGCCTTAGTTTGGGCATGGAGTCCCGGAAGGCCGCCGCATGATAAACAGCCTTAGGGATAAATCTGGCCATCTGTACAACTGACCATGGCATTTGCAAACTGCCCAAGTTGGCCTTAGTCTGCCTTGGACTGCATTGGTTTCAGGGGCACTCAACACTTACGTTGAGGTTTATGTTCATGGATCGATAAGCATTGAACTGCTAACGCTGTTCTTGTGGCTTGTAGACTTCACATTAATTAAAGCAGATCATGGTTCTTCTCAGTTAAATAGTTAATATTCATCTAACTTTCAAAATATACAGTAGGATGTAGGCTATGGATGCAGATATTAAAAAGAAATAATATACCGTTAACCAATTGTTTGCTTGCCATATCGTTTTAACGGTGTAATTCTATGTCAAAGCGATATGGCAAACGAACAATTTATCTAACTGAATTTCATTCCGTTAGTGAAAAATCTATTTATGAACAACATCAAATGAAATTAGTTTGCTTGGTAAAGTCAAATGCTGTCCGCTGTTTTCGACCCATTCCGCCAACTAAATGACTTTGTAGCCTTGGGACATTTGACTTGGGATATTTGACTTGGGATATTTGACTTGGGATATTTGACTTGGGACATTTGACTTGGGATATTTGACTTGGGAAATTTGACTTGGGATATTTGACTTGGGATATTTGACTTGGGACATTTGACTTGGGATATTTGACTTGGGACATTTGACTTGGGATATTTGACTTGGGATATTTGACTTGGGACATTTGACTTGGGATATTTGACTTGGGATATTTGACTTGGGATATTTGACTTGGGATATTTGACTTGGGACATTTGACTTGGAATATTTGACTTGGGACATTTGACTTGGGACATTTGACTTGGGATATTTGACTTGGGACATTTGACTTGGGATATTTGACGCCCTCTGAAGTGTCGGCCCATTAGTGTACACCCTTCCCCACAAACCACACAAATTCAGTCTACTCCCCAAATTACTGTACGCTGACACGCGCTCAAAATTTCCATCGAATGATAGCGAGGGGAATCAATTTCTGGTCCTCTGGCGAAGGTTAATCATTCTTTGATGATGCTGGGCAGGAAATGGCTTCTCTAATTACATCGACATACGTCCTAATGCGGGCCGTACAGCGAGCCTAGTCCCCACACGCGGTAATGCAGTGTATAGAAGTGCTCCTGAAGCGTGCTGAATGCAATACCATGCTTGTTAATATGGCCCAAATGTTACATATTAGAGTCTGCCCCACGTGGGTTCTGAACCCTATTTTGGCTAAACTAACAGTTTGCTGGGCATGCTACACTGTTGAAATTGTGAAAGATGGATGCTGGCCTA
>JAQIWG010005711.1:0-14192 GCA_034695025.1 Chamaedrilus cognettii | reverse complement strand
TGCAGTTTCCAATAAAAAAGATAAGATTTGCCAAAGATTCTCTTAAGACAATCTTACGGCTAAAATTGTCATAAGATATCTGCGTAAATGAGCCCCCTGATTATATATTATTATACTTTGTTTGCGCTAATCAGCTAATCAAAACTTGGTCAAGTTTTATATTGCACTAATCGAAAATCAAGTCTTTTTAGAGCTTGAAGCAAAACTTGAGGCCAAATGAGTGGTTAGGTGCTTGTCTCATGCTGCTTGTCTCATGCTGATCATCTCATGCTGATCATCTCATGCTGATCATCTCATGCTGCTTATCTCATGCTGATCATGCTCATGCTGATTAGTGACCAAGTTTTTAGTATACTAATGTGACTCATTAGTATGATATAAAACTTGACCTCTGATTAGGATAATATAAAACTTATCAGCATGATATAAAATATTGTTCAAGTTACGGTTTCGACGCCACTTTCGCGCTGTGTCAATCGTTGTGTGCTGCGCGCGCTCAGAAACTTCTCGCAGCAGCTGCAGCGCATCTCCAACGACGCCGGCATGCCGATCATGGGCCAGCCATGCTTCTGCAAGTACGCCGCCGGCGCCGACCAGGTAGAGCCAATGTTCCGCTACCTCAAGAACACCTACCCCGGCCTGCAGCTGATCGTCGTTGCGCTGCCCGGCAAGACGCCCGTCTACGGTAGGTTAAACCTAACCTAACCCTCCCTAGCCATAACCCTCCCTAACCTAAGTTTTGCTTTAGAATGCTGTGTAGTAACTGTTGGGTCGAAAATTTATGGATTTACGAAGAGGGGGACCGGAAACAACATGGAAAGACTTGACAGAGATGGATACAAAGGGATTAAAACGTGAGGATGCGACGGATGGGTTAAGATGGAGGGTGGGTGTCCATGGCTGCAAGTGGCCTACCCCTCTACGCGGGGAATGCTGCCACAAAACGCGCGCGTGGGTGTGTGCGGTTGTGGCAGCATTCCCTGTAACTGTGGCGGTTAGCATCACTTTTTCTTTATTTGCATTAAGTTTTTTATTATAACAAACACCGAGTGTCCTAACAAGCAGTATTCCATACCGGTTCATTGCCTCAGGATCTGTAGTCATCATAACTTGGTTTTCAACCCGGGAAAGATTTGGGCTTCAAATCAATTCCTTGTTCCCCGGTTTGCAGAGGTATCATCCCGTCTGCATTAATGACTAGGCTGGCTCCATGGAGATTTAACAGAATGCCTGTTGTGGGTGTAACTGTTAATATCAATGTCAGTCTTTACTGCAGCGAAGGTGAAGCGTGTGGGAGAGATCATGTCTGGCCTGGCGACTCAGTGCGTTCAGCCAAGTGTGTGTGTGTATGCCACACAGCGGAGGTGAAGCGTGTGGGAGAGATCATGTTTGGCCTGGCAACCCAGTGCGTTCAGGCTAAGAACGTCAACAAGACGTCCCCTCAGACCCTCTCCAACCTCTGCCTCAAGATCAACGTCAAGCTCGGCGGCATCAACAGCATCCTCCTGCCCAGCATCCGGTCACTTTTCCATTATAACGCTTTACGGTTCGATATCCTGCTCAGTGAAGCTAAGATTGGACAAAGCTGTGATGTGAGTTTTTCTGCTGTGCAAAGTTTTGTGAGACACTAGGCTTTGAAATCATCCTAATTATTCAAATCTTTAACGTGGCATTGGTACATTTTTTTGGCTGTGATTTCGTTTTTTTGTGATTACGATGATTGAAGAAAATTAAGATTGGCAGCTTTATGGGTCATCATGAATGTCTGGTTCGCCAGTGATTATATTCAATATAAATCTGTCACCTCATTGCACCAAAATGTTTCACTTATACTACTACATTACTACGTACTACACTAGATTTAAGACGATGACATAGTAAACAGATAACACAGTAACATAGCTAGACGTTTGATCTCATCAGTCGTTGGTGTTTTGTCGACAGACCGGCAGTGTTCCGAGAGCCGGTGATATTTCTGGGCGCCGACGTCACACACCCGCCCTCTGGCGACCGCTTTCGACCGTCTCTCTCCACCGTATGTGTCCTGGAGTATCACTCAGTCGATTTGTTCATATCTATGATATTTATCAAGTATTGTCCTTAGTATTGGCTCTGCTGCTGCTGCTGTTTTCTAGACTGGTGCTTCAGTGCCTGTACTGAACGCTCAACGCAACTTTGTGTGTACTACCTGCGTACCTATGCTACTTAGCTTCAGCTATGCTTAATTTTGCCGATGGGCGAAACAATCTCTAAACTAATGAATAGATAAGATTAATCTACATGTATTAGTAATATTAGTACCCCAGTAGTAAGCCAGGAAACAAAGAATTGGCTCGCAGCCCAGAGCATTCCGTTGCTGAAGGTGACCAAAGAAGAAGAAGCAATCTGAGCGTGGCCCTTCATATAGAATCAGACTGTATTTAGTCTTTATTTTACACAGTCCTTAAACTGCCAAAGCCACCAGTAGTATTAGTAGTATTGAAAATTTAACTACACACCAGCTTACGAGAAAATACGTATTTGGTAGCAAAAGTCATTGCCACAGTAATTCAAAGTTAGTCAAAGAACATATCAATAACATCACTATAGTTCTTAGCTTGATTAACTTTATGTTATTTAATTTCTTTAGCCTTGTTGCCTTTTTGAAGAAATGGTGTACATGTAAGGATTGTAAGCGTGACATTCGAAACAGTTTGCTGATTGATGAGTATTATGGCTTAGTCTGTGTTCTAGATGTCAGCAGATGGCAGATTCTCTGCTAGTCCTGGGTGAGTGTTGTAGCTTACTGGTGTGGTATGGATGTCAACAGGTGGCAGATCCTCCGCTAGTTCTCGTTAAGTCATATTGATTAGCGCTGTGTTCTGGATGTCAGCAGATGGCAGATCCTCCGCTAGTCCTGGGTGACAACACGTCACTGCCGTCAGTTGAGTATTGCTCCAAGCCATCCATCGCCGCCGTACGTACCAAAACACTTCCGCAGTGTGGGAAATGAATGAAGATTCAGAGATTCTTTTTTTTCTGGATCTGTTTCTGTTGGCTTGTTCGTTGCCTGCATGATGCACTATCTAATTATTTATTGCGGTTTGCCTTATGGGTTTGACAATTTATAAATAATGATGTATTACGTTTTATAAATAATATATATAACATAATATAACATATCTATAATAATATATATAGATTTTTTTTTTTTATATAATTTTATAAATAAAGATCTAGCACATCCGATTCCACAAAGATTTCTATAGTATAGAAGTCGTTTTTTATAGTTTTTTTTCATGGTAAAACTGCTAACGAGCAGCTGCTTACTTGGCATATGAATGCAAACGGCTTTTAAGCCGTACATAATCAGTTCATCAAATATGATTGTTTCATATTTTGCAGAAAATTTGTCATCTTTTAACATGGTAAATCATAAATGATTCAGAACTAGCTTGAGTAAAAAATCTAAAAGAATGGTGACTAAAAGCGTGGATATTTTCTTAAAAACCGAGGATGATCGTGTCCAATTGTATTCGGAATTAGGTTGGTACATAATCACTCCGTCTCTGGGTGGCGCACCCCAGTCGCTATGCGGCCACGGTCCGCGTGCAGCCACACATAATGACGCGCGGTGTGTGTGTGGTGCAGGTTGTGGCTAGCATGGACGCACATCCCAGTCGCTACGCAGCCACGGTGCGTGTGCAGCCACACAGACAGGAGATCATCCAGGAGCTCTCCGTCATGGTCCGTGATCTGCTCATGCAGTTCTACAGGTACTCCCTCTATCCCTCTTCTCAACATCAATGCTATTGTGTAGTTGCTTACTGTCACTACGTTGTCTGCATGCTGTAATGCACCTTGGCAATTTAGCCTCCTATTTTTGTTGTCTAATCTGTCAATGTCCATGTTTTCCCGCAAGTTTAGACATTTGCGCCATAATCAGGACTGCTGGAACTGGGCTTTTAAGGCTGGATGCCCTTCCTGACGCCAATGAAATAAGTACTACGCCACAGCGCCACGCTGTGGTGTAATCCCTTACTGCCACGACTTGGTCTGCGTGTTGTAATACTCCTTAGCATAGCCTTATAGCAATTTATATAAAACTAACCTCCTTTTTGTCGTCTACTCTGTTACATATCCAAAACGTTGCGCGCTGCGTCAGGTCGACAAGCTTCAAGCCGACACGTATTATATTCTACCGCGACGGGGTCAGTGAGGGTCAGTTCATGCCGGTGCTGGTGCACGAGCTGCGCGCGGTGCGCGAGGCGTGCATGAAGCTTGAGGTTGGCTACCAGCCCGGCATCACCTTCATCGTCGTCCAGAAGCGGCACCACACGCGGCTCTTCTGCGCCGACCGCAAGGACCAGGTGAGGGCGCCGGCTTAGGTCTCCATTTTGATCTTGACTTGGTCCTCATTCACATAGTCATCTTAGAAAAATCTTAGTGTTCAGAACTACGTAAGCAAATCTTACAAAAATCGTATTGTTTCTTACTTGAAACTCAGCATGCCAGGCACAAAGACTAAAAACAAAGGCTTTTACGTGATCAGGCATGTCTCATCTGCTTGCTCTTTTCTTGTGTCTGTGCTTCCTGAACTACGTCTGCATGGTTACCATGATGAGGAGTGGTTTAACTGAAATACTATCAATAAATATCACAGCAACCATTCAAACAGTCAATGACCAGCAATGCACACTACCTGAGACTTGAACGATGAACTGTTTGAATGTATGTTGCTGCAGATCGGCAAGAGCGGGAACATCCCAGCCGGAACAACCGTCGACGTTGGCATAACGCATCCCACACAGTTTGACTTCTATCTCTGCAGCCACGCCGGCATTCAGGTCTGCTGCTTGCTTTAGGCTTCTAGAGCTTTCGGGCTTTATGGTTGCCATGTGGTGGATGATTGAGACTAGCAGCTGCGAACTTGTTGTGTTTCAAGTACAAGATAAGGTACACGTTTCTGACAGTGTACAGTGACTGCTGAAGGCGATGTTTTGTATTTATAGCTTGACTGATAGTAACTAAGCTCTCCTAATAATGTAAGTGGTTATCGCGGAGAGAGGGTAACAGAGAATTGGCTTACAGCCCAGAGCAAGTCGTATAAGGCGACTATGAAAGGGAAAGCGGTTCTGTCTCTGATCTCTCTTGCACAAAACCGGACTGCAATGATCTTTGTTACTACACGCTGTCTTTAAACTACAAATCTTCCTCTTCCGTCTGTCAACTCAATTGCTGCTGATTACTTCCAAGATCCATCCCATGCGCGCACAGAATGAAAGAAGTTCAACCAGCAACAACGATGATGATGACGTTGCGTTGTAACGCGTTGTGCAGGGGACGAGTCGTCCGTCGCACTACCATGTGCTGTGGGACGACAACCACTTCAACTCTGACGATCTGCAGATGCTCACCTACCAGCTGTGTCACACTTACGTGCGCTGCACTCGCTCCGTGTCCATCCCCGCGCCAGCATACTACGCGCATCTTGTAGCGTTCAGGGCCCGCTACCACCTCGTCGAGAAGGAGCACGACAGGTAGGCTTCTTAAAAGCTACACCAGGTAAACTTCTGGAAAGTTGCGCCAGGTAGGCTTTTGGAAGTTACGTCAGGTTAGCTTCTGAACGACCAAGTCCGCATTGCACCTAGCTATACTCAGATTGTAGAACACCGCACACTGACTGCAACCAAATGGTGAATATACCTGCAAACATGGAATGAAAAATGAGATTGTTGCCCTGAACTCCCCGGGCATATCTTAATAACTAAAGAAAGAGTTTTATTCTTTGCTTAGTCCGGAGGCACTAGCCAGACTGTTGTTAGCGAGTCTTTGTGGCGGCTCGTGATCCTTCAACTCCAAAAATGGATCACGGTTAGCCATCACAGGTAGGTCCTTTAACTGCAAGAATTTGATTTGCAGCCCTGAGTTCCCTGGGCGAGTCGTAAAAGGCGACAAAAGAGGTAGAACCGGACTGTAGTAGTTTTCGTTACTACACAGTACACACAGTGCTTAGACTCCCAAATCTAAAATCAAACCGCGAGTTGCTAAACGTAACTAATGATGGGGCAGTGCTTTGGACTGTAATAGACGTTGTTACTACACACTGTCCTTAAACCCCCTAAACCACAATCAACTCCAAGGAAACATGTCACAACGACCGCTTTGTTTTCAGCGGCGAGGGCAGCCAGCTGTCGGGGAACAGCGACGAGCGCAACATGGCCGCCATGGCGCGCGCCGTCTCTGTGCACCAGGACACCATGAAGGTCATGTACTTCGCCTGAGCCAAGGTCAATCGTCTACCGTGATGGACATCTGACTGGAGGCTGTGGAGCACTTAGAGCGTAAAGAATATGTGACTGGGCGCTCGCGATGCGTTCAAAGGCTGCGAAAAATGAAAAATTTGCGCCTGAAAGCTTGACACATGCAGGCGGGTATAGCCAAAAAACTGTCCTGTTGGTTTGGAATTTTTTTCCGGGATGTTGTTCATGGCTGTCGTCCAGGCACTCTTGGAGCAATAGACTTGTTGAATTGGCTGGACCGGAGAAGAATCATCGGGCTGGAACTATGGGCTTGTGCACTGAGCATCACGTAATAACGACAGTAAACAAAATCTTGAAGTGTCGGTATGAATCCGGGTGTTGCGTGAAGATCCGTCGATTTTTGTTTTATCATTCTCGGCTCCCACGTCAACCATTAATTGCTCCGCACAAATGAGAACAGCTGCTAATTAGGACAATGCGGAGGAAAAATGATTTTTGAAAAAATTATATGTCAGTCGCGTATAATTTTGTGCTATCAAAGGATGTTCAGCATGCGATCGATCGTCTGCTTGTATCTGATGAACGCGGCGCAAATAATAATTATCGAAGCCCGCGAGATAAAAATCTGTACTAACGGTTTCTTATTCAAGTTGTCATCCGCGTAAGTTTTATGGACTGCTTATTTGCGAATCATTGCTCTTTTCAAAGTGCAGCTATTCTTTCTTCTGTCGTCAAAGTTACTTCTGGCTAACTCGGTTGACTTTGACGCAGTCTGTACCAATCGCGCAAAGGTTAAGTTGCACGACTAAAGAATGCAGTATGCTGTTCAGTCAGTGCTGCTTAGGATGCCGATGCTGAATTACAGCAGTGTTTTAGTAGCTTGAAATGGTTTTATCGCAAACTTTTTTAATGCTAAAATATATCTTTCTATCTCTTCCTGTCTGCAAATCTTCACTGCCATATAAATTTGTCAATTTTGAACATATCCATAGCACTAAATGAAGTGTGACAATAATAATATACTTTGAATCCCATTTGAGTACATTTAAAAAATACTTGACACGTGATTAAATTTAGGCCAGAAACTGGCGAAATGATTCTTGCATCTTCTAGCTGGTGATGTTTCACAGTAGCAAGCAATCAAGCCAGCTTCACACTAGTGCTGAACGAAGTCATATGCCGAGACACGAAGAGCATCCTTGCAGTATTGCTGAACTGTGCGAGGCAGTAAATTGCGATTTGTATAGCAAAGTAGTGCAAAACCGGTCGCATCTTATTATATTAGTCCAATGTCGGACGCTTTGAGCAATATAACTGACCTAGTGGCGGAGTTCTCTGGTGATGGTGTATGGAAAGATCTTTGAAGATCAGTTCTGATCGATCGAATTGGCTTGTTTTCTGAAATGCTTATTCTATGGTGTTGTATATACTACTCGTGTTTTTATCCCAGAATGTATTGTTGTTGCTATAAATATTACAATTTACGCGAGCAAATATAAGCGTAATTGAATATTGAGCTGGATCAAGTTAGGCTGCTATCGTGTGCAATTTTTTAGCTGCGCATCGAATCATTTATCTGCTATTGGTATGTTAGACATACGTTGAAGCTTGTGCCACTTCTGAGCATTACAATCATTAGGAGAAAATATTACCGCAGTTTCTAAATCCTGCATTTAGCGGCTTAAATGAGGCTTGTTATGAGCCACACGCAAAGAGCTATTTTTAAAAGTACCTTCTCAGCAGCAGTTGTTGGGCCTGCAGAAAACAATAAACCAGCGTCCATACAACTTGACTCGCATCGTTTTTCATAGCAAGCCAGAGTAGCCTGGGTGCAAATTCAACTTTTCTCTACCGGCCTGGCAGCCATTGCTAAAAGAAGTAGTTTTAAGAAACTTATTGCGTAGCAGCACTAGTTTCAGTTTAGTTTTAGTTTATTGCTTTAATATTTTATTTATTTCACTTGTTGGTAAAGACATTGACTATTTAAATTGTTAAGACGACTTTTTTTAAACCCTCTTTGTACCCTTTCTGATTTGTTGACATTGTGGACTGTAAAATAATGGGCATCATATTGATGTTTGTTTAGTACTATGAATTGAAAACATTTCTGCTATTACATTTCTATCATTCCTCTTATTATATAATTATAGTAGTTGGTTTTTATTCTACGTTTTATACTGGAATTAGACACTAGTTCACAATAGCAGTTAATTACCTAGATCGAAATTTATCGGCTAAATTTGTGTGTATACGAAAGCTGAAATCTGGATTGTTTTATGGAACTTTCGGCACAGCAACCGTATTTCAAAACTCAAATAGTTTAGCATGAACAATCAGTGATGCACTTTTATAGATTGATCAGTGTTATTCCGGATTCTAATACCTTTTCGCATGACCAACGATATGCGATTTCTTTGTGGCAAACTATGCGTGTGTATTACTAACATATCACTACTATTGCAGCATGCAAACATTTTCTAGTCTCAGGGTTCTGTGTATACACCAATAGAGCAAAATTGGTAGTTTAAAATCGTTGCTGCTGCAGTGTAGAAAACTATGAAGAGCTTGAGGCTTTCTGTCGAGCGCAGACATGAAAGTGTTACGATGTTTACGATGTGCCGTACATATTTACTACATTTACCTTTTTTATCTGTAACTTTAATAGCGATATTACCTGAAATGCTGCAATATAATTAATGGTGTAAAACAAACTCAATGCTTGTTCTTTTTCGGTAACTTTTCATGTTTTTTCATCCTTTTTCATGTTCAGTTTCATTTACATGTTCTAACAAGGAACTGAATGAATAGTGTAATTGCTTGTTAAAATGAAAATCAGTCTAGCAGATATCTAATTAATATCATTGCTTTCTGTAATTAGACTCTTAAACTACTAAACTAAAGCGTGTAATAATAATAATATAGTTCACTTATATCGCGCCCCTCTATGCCAGAGCCACAGAGGCGCCAAAATAGTCAGCCGTACGCTCGAGTAAACATAACAGTTTCCAGGAAGGATTTAGAATAGTCCCGTGAGAGACTAGGGTCGCACAGGGCAGCTGGAAGGCTGTTCCAAACGTTCGGAGCACAAACCACAAACGGGCGAGAGCCTAGTCTAATGGAGTTAGTGTGCAGCACTAGTAGACGCTGTTCGGATGCAGAACGCAAGCTCCGCCTACCAGGCACAGTCGTCCACGCGATGCAGAGCTCTGATAAGTAGGACGGGGCTGAACCTCGCAGAGACTTATACGCAAAGCACGCTATTTTGTGCTGCAGTAAACTAACCAAAAGTTTTTTGTAGTCGCAATGTGCTTATTTACTATTTGCTGATATTAATTCTCAAATATAAATTGTATGCACGCTTCTACTGTGTAACGAAAATAGACTTGTGCATGGATGCACATTCGTGGCAATCAACAATGGCGTGAACAATGAAAATGCTATTGCATACCATGCAAAACTGATACGTAGCGTGTTGCTAGTACTATTTAGCTGTTATAAATCATACGCCAATAATAATGATTGCAGATATAATCCAACGAGAACTAGAATGACGTATTTCTGGCACTCTTTACTACTTCTTTTATTCATCTCGAACTGTATCAATCGCGGACAAATTTTGTCTGCGTCGTAGAATTGCTGCTGTTGTCAATGTTGAGTGAGTTATTAATTCTGTGTAGTCATCGCTGGTGGTAGTAATTGGTGTAGTTACTAATCATTTGTATTAAATTGTAATCAATGATTTAAGTTTGCTATTGGTAATATGTTTCTTATGACAAAGTAGATGAATTTTAGGTGACATGCGGTATTGATCGATATATATTTGCCCATGAATATTGCAATTTATGGTTTGATAATTTTTCGCATGTAGGGTTTCGTTTTAGCGTAAAGCCACATTGTGTCCGAATGTTAAAATTTGTCAAAAAGTTAACTATTTGTTGAACTGTTCAAAACAGTAACAATTATCATTGTGAACCATTGTCAGTGCTATCATGAATATTCGAGTTTTTTTATTCATTTGAGTATTTACGCTTCAAAATATTGTAAAGAAAAAATTGCTATTGAATGATAACTACACCAGGGGATGAGTTCTTTTAATGATGGTGATACGTTGGCGAAATGTAGCCTTTGTCAGAGAAAGTATCAAATAGCTTCTTTCAGATAAAGTATCAAATATTTTTTCTATTAGCATTCGATGAAGTAATATGCATTTTAATATGAGATGCAAAGTAGGCTATATTGTCAATGGGGAGATCAAATGAAAACGATTCAAATCAATCATGATCAATAATTCAAATATAAAATTTAAATTACAGTAAATATCATCGTTATTTTACTTCCATACAGCAACTTTTGCAAAAGTAGTGGCTGGAGGATAAATATGAATTTATTATACATTTAAAATGACTGCAACCGTAAGATGTATATAATTAATACAAGTTTTATGCATGCACTACATGCACAATTGTTTAGGTTGTACGTGTTCTTTGCTAATTTTTTTAATATGAAGTTTATGCACCTGAACGTTGTATATTTTTTAAAACGATTATTTTGCAAATGGTAGACCACAATTGTTGGAGTTTGATGCAAAATCTGTGCTGTATAGTATGAGTGGCCCGTGTGACTTTAAATAGTTTTCATATATCTTTCTTTATTGATGCAATCCCTTAAAAAAGTTTGTTTACCATCAACACTCAACAGTGTACTATAATCGTTGACATGTTAAAGATTTCATGTCAAAATAATGAAAAAACGTTTCTTTGTTAGTTAAAAGACAAATTTTTTGTTGTCAAAAACAACAAAAAAACTGTTGAACAATGCTAATGCAATTTGATTGTATATTGCGTAATACGTTGCGTTATTTTACAAACCTCCTATGTGACTGTAAATATTGCGTGTATCCTCTTTTTCGGTAGTCGTGCAGTTTATAAGTGCATAATATATATATATATATATAGATATATATTATTCGCATGTGTTTATCTGTTTATCTTGATCTCGGAGAGTTTGTTCATATAACGTCGTCGCGTTTATTCTTCTTGTCGACAGATTAATTGCGCGTAGTTTTACATATAGCGCGTCATACGATTGTACGATGATTTCTATCCACATATAGCAGCGTGCATTAATGGTCACATGATTGCTTATGCTTATAGTTATTGCTGACAGTTCTCTGAATTTTATGAAAATTGATTTACATTTAATCGCGATGTTATGATTTGAAGTGAGGCATTTGTTGGAGAAGTGTTTAGTGTCTAAATCATGAATCAATTCTCCCGTATGCAAAGGCGTGGCATTTTATTAGAAAGGATTAATACTATCTAGAATTTTTGTTGATTATATTAGATGCATTGTGGTGAAGTAAGTATTTTATAATATAATCTACAGTTTTTGAAGTGCTGCCACACAATATAGTGATTGCGTAATGCTTAACTTATTGCAAACTATTACTTACCATTACTAAGCAAACTTATGGATTTTTTTTCCAAGCTGGTGAATCTAGTTACCTGGTTATATTCCAATCCTCTGTAGTAAATTACATTGCTATACACAGAAATGGAAGGCTAGAACACGCATGTATGAACTTTGCAATGCTCTAGAAAGAAGGACCTTTTAAGCAAAAACAGAAGTTGATTTGAATTATGGGTAATCACTTTGAATTATTGCGATTGGATGTGTGTAGGTCATGACTGTTAATCAAGTTGTGGACCGTTGTAATTGGTTTGCCCCGCGGGGCAAGCTCCGCCCCAGTTACCTCCAAAATTATGTGCCTCGGTACAGCATGTAGTGACTCCCCTTGGTACTATATAGTAAGTTCAATTGTGAATTAAGGTGAAAAGTAAGATTCTATGAAAAGCAGGCCTAAGAGCTCTAAAGCAATGCTGCAGATCGTTTTGATCTTGGAGTACCTTTGAGACGACTTTAGAAATAAATAGTAGTTTATCCATGATCTGTTTTTCCTTCATCCTCTTTGCAATTAGTTAAGTGCTTTATTTTGTGTTAAGTGAACTTTTTAAATACTGAAGTAGCATATAACAGTAGCCTACTATAGGTGTGCTGAATCCATTCGTTTCTCTTTTTCGTTTTAAGCTCACGCTTGTCTCTGAAGTACATTTATCAAAGTTCAGATTGTTTGCATGCAGTTTTACTGATGTGGTTGCATGCTCATTTTAGCTTTGAATATTTTAGAGTTTTAGACTACCAGTTCATTCCATGACGAACGATGCGTGTACCGAATCGGAGCGTGTAAGCGGTACGCATGCTATAAGACGTTCGTTTTTGTTTTTTGTAGTTTAGGGACCGTGTGTAGCACACAAGGGTTATATACAGTCCGGTTCCGCGCAAAAGAGCCGACACAGAACCGCTCCCCCTTTTCTTTAGCTACCTTTTACGACAAGCCTGGGGAGCTCTGGGCTGCAGGCCAATTCTTGTTCCCTGGCCTGCAGGGGTTAAGATAGTACTATAAGATGATACTATGTGCTGTCAAATGATGGTGCACTATGAAGCACTGCCTACAGCTCTTTAGCTGCATTGTTAGATTATGTGAAGAATTAATTTAAGCTCATTTTGAACAAGTTTTGAGCTACAGTGAAATACAATGAACTTTATGGCTTCCTATATTGTCTAACGAAGTAGCAATGAAGCTGCGATGTTAAAAACAACAACATGGCTGCTTCTGTGTTTGACAGTGGTTTATCTCTAAATAATTGTGTCATCGTGCTGATATAAATCGTTTCATCCGACTGGCGCTGACTAATGTGTTGCATGGACTAGAGCTGTAAACTATTGCATGGATTTAAGCAATAGCGTTTTGCATTTCTGATGTTTAACCAGGGGCGTAGCAGGGGGCATTACCCCCCCCCCCCTGCTGGAGTCTCTGCCCCCCTTGCTCCAAAAAAAGTTACTATTGACTTATGGGCTTGCCATCCCTGCTCTTTGTGGAAATAATGCCTTTGCCACCCCTGCTCTGATGAAATGAAAGATATGTCCCCCCTGCTCTGTGTAGTCAAGCCGTTGCCCCGCTGCTTGGCCTGATATGTTGACTATATAGGGAAAAAATTGATAAGGACTGTTAAGAACGGCTGGAATTTTTTTTGTCAACACACGCCCTCCCCCCCCCCCCCTCCCCCCCCTCTCCCCGCTTGTGAATTCAATTTGAGGAGAAAAGTGCCAAAATGTCTGCCCCCCCTGTTTTCATTCTTGCCCCTCCCCCCCCCGCTGAGAATGGTCACGCTACGGCCCTGTGTTTAACCCTTTCAAATAAGCAGCACAGCATTCTGCAATAAATTAGGCCACCTGTACATGTATTTTGTGGTCGCGTACATACTAAAACTTCACAGCAGCAGGATACGAAATCCAATCCTTTCGGAAAATTAACTGATATTAAAATCAAAGAAACAGCACGCGATAGTTTCATTCTAAGTCTGCCGTGAACCAAAGAATTTACCCTTGTCATTCTAAACTTGAATTGGTTGAGTGCTAAACAGTAAATGACCTAATTTGACTTACAAATCAGTGCAAGGTTTGAAAGGTGGTTAAATTTAAATGCGATGTTTTTACATTGAACTAATTGGTTAACAAATATGTTCAATGTAGCAAATATGTATGGATAAATCGGTCGTTGAACAATGAAAGGCTTTCAACATAATGATGCTTTAATGCGTTCAGTGGCTCTCTTGCTCTCCAACTAAACTATTCGCTATGATCTTTCGCTTTTTTCATCACAATTAGGCTCCAAATCTGCGGTATCTTTTTATTTTTAGAAATGTAAGAAAATTTATGACTGCGGTGTTTGTGTTTGAAGCTATTTTTCTGCTGTGGGTTTACTTGTCATCCGTACATTAGCCGTGGCACAGCCGTGGCATAGCCGTGGCACAGCCGTGGCACAGCCGTGGCACAGCCGTGGCACAGCCGTGGCACAGCCGTGGCACAGCCGTGGCACAGCCGTGGCAC
>JAQIWG010005710.1:0-14194 GCA_034695025.1 Chamaedrilus cognettii | reverse complement strand
TTCCAACAAGCGTTGTTTGAGTTCGTTTACATCATGAATTGCTGTCTGGTAGACTCGCTCTTGCATCACGCTCCACAATTTATAATCAACGTGATTCAAATCTGGACTGTTTAAATTTAAAATTCGTTTATAAAAAAAATTTAAATAGTTAAAGTTTGGCTTACTTTTTATTGAACCACGGTGTATATAAGATTAATAATAATAACAATGTCCTTTTTTAGAACGCACTTGTATACCACAACAGGTACTCAAATATTCAAAATAAACGTTATTGTAAAAAAGACGTTTTTTTCCGCTCAACTTCTTATTCATTATTCTCATTGACCGTTGTCAGATTCTGTTCTACTATTGTTAGTATGCCAACTATTATAATGTTATTCTAGCGTACCGTTGACGATGAGGTTACAGCTGGCGCTCAGCTCCCCCGCGCTGTTGACGGCCCTGACGGTGTAACGCCCCGCCTCCCCTCTCTTAGCCCCGCCCACCCTCAGGGTATGAACGAGTGCTTGCCCCGCCCCTTCTTGCTTTGCCCCTCCCACCCCCAGGGTTTGTCCCGCAGGACTGGATGTTGTGGAGACACGCCCGTCAATCACAAGCTTGAAGTCGTCCCTGTGCCTGGCAACAGAACAGCGAAAGTGTTATTTAAGGTGAGGAGAGTTTAGCACCCTTCTAAGCACAACACTGAATTTATTGACGAAACCTTTACACCCCTAAATTTATGGCGTGAAAAATGCATGGGCAGTACAACACTCTCTACATTGATTGGCTTATTCCTGAAGATAAACATGGGAAAAATCGGAAAATCTCTGGCAACGCTTTTGGTTCTTTGAGAGGAATCGCTTTCAAAAGTTTGAATAGAAAAGCCACAGCAACCACCAGCACCAAGTGATATTCACTTACAGCATGATATAAAATATATATATAATTATTATTATTATTTAACAATGATACACATAAGAATATGACACACATTTGACTCTTGGGATACTTCAGGATTTATTGATTTAGGCTCACAATAGATTTATCCTTAGCTTCAAAAAAGCAACACGTTGTTGGTTAGTTTATTTATATTGACTCAAATTTCAAAGCTGGTAATATTTTATATCAGTGGCCCATACTAATTTGTTTAAGGTTAGACATAGGCGCAAGCCTTTTAGGATAGTAATCATCTTTTATTAACCCTGCTGCCTTGCACTGTGGTTACTATTAAATTTACTTTATTGTGCTTTAATGAATACGACACAAGGGGCAGGGGGACAGACCATGTGATGAGGGGAGGGGGCAAGGCGTCGATGACAGCCTCGAAGTGAGCCTCCTCCCCCTCCGTGATCTCAGCGTCATTGGGGCCCCGGAGCATCGTCGGCGGCCTCGGCTTGACTGCAGGCGACACAAGCTTTTGTGTTAGAGTGGTGGAGGCGATGGGAACTCAAAAAACAGCAGAAATCAAGGGCGCTACATTGATTTAAATTTCAGGAAGGTGTGAGCTGCCAGCAATTTCACTAGTAACCCAAGTTACTTGAGATGGTAAGCGATTGATTTGACTTTATCACAGTAATGATGGTTTAAGCGCAAGCAATTCTGCCAAGCAATGCTTTTCTTACAGAAACTGAGCAGCATAGCAAAGTACTAACCACATCAACATAAAACAAACCAAATCAAATTCAAGCACTACCCTTAATTCTAGCACCAGACCCTCAGCCTTTGGGTTAAGGTTGTCTATCACTTGGCTGTGCTTCGCGGAAGAACTCCTAGGGGAATCCAGCCTGACAATCTGATGTAACATTATCTTACGGTTTGAACGTTGTCCCTCACCCGTGACGCTGACGCGCGCGATGCACTTGGCCTCGCCGGCGACGTTGTGCGCGATGCACTTGTACGACCCCGCGGCGTCCTTGCTGACCCCAGGCAGGATCAGGCTGCAGCTGCGCTCACCCTCGTCCTCTGTCATTACATGGGCGGGGCCTGGCTCCAGCAGCTTCTCGTCCCTGATTGGGTGAACAATAATCAGCTCATTCTTTTATTTGTGATATTCTTGCCTCTGATTGGATTAATGAAATATAATTATGTCATTTCTAATTTGTGCTACTTTCGTCTCCAATTGGACAAAACATACGTGCGGTATGTCAAGCAGACCATCTTTGAGTCTGATAGGTTTACAGCGCAAAAATATTTGCATAGCATCTGCGTAACAAAACAATAATAATAACAAGTTTTTGCGTCCGAGGACAGCAAAGGGGACCCTAAGACACCCTAAACGATACAACAACCTTGGCTTTGCCAGATCTGACAAAATGTGCCATATGAATAGTAGTGTTCAAAAGTCTACTCACTTCATCCATCGAATGGTCGGCTTGGGAATTCCTTTGACACGCGCTATCAGCATCAGTGGCTGCTCCTCCTCTACTGACTGAACACAAGCCAACCAATCAGGACACGGCACGAAAACTGAGCAGCAAATGATGAGAATGGTCTATAAATAGAATATATACATTCTCGTCATGAGTTTAAAACAGCTAATTTCATTCTTAACTAAGTAAACTTCAAGACTTCAACATAATCAAGTTAAATACTATTCTCCTCAATACTCTTCAAGCACGATGCAACTAAATAAAGGTGTCACCTGATCGTGAAGCGGCTCGATGAACTCTGGTGCCTCTGGGACAACTGTTGCAGATCAATAAATCAATCGTTATCACTGACAAACAATAATAACAACAAGTAATATACTGGAATAATATAAATACAGACACAATACCATAATTATATAAAAAAGATATAATACAAATATAATATTATATAATAACATAAAATATATACATATATAAAGATACCATGATTCTGATAATGCTGGCATTGCATGCATCAACACCAAACATAATATGGCGGCATTGTTTAACCACACAAAACAAAATGGCGGCTGCTGGCAAACCTTCCAGGGCGATGTTTGCGCTCGTCTGAGCCTCCCCGACTTCGTTCCACGCCCGACACGTGTACAGCTTCTCCGTGTCATCCCTCCCCACCCCCTCCACTCTCAGACTTACCCTCTCCCCCTCCTCGCCCTCAACCCCCGCGGGCAGCGCCTCCATGCGGTACTTGGGGGAGGAGGCGGAGCTGAGCTCGACCCCCGACACGAGCCAGGCCGTGCGGGGGCGCGGGAGCCCCCTCACAGTGCAGGTGAGGACCGCCGCGGCCTTAGGAGCAACCTGCGCAGCCAGCATGCTTACATTTAATTGACTCTATCACAACTTCGCTACAGCCAATCAAATCATCCGCCCTGGAGCCTGACTCCGCCCACTTAATTCTTTTATTTTTAATAGCTGTTAACTATAAATTGCATAAAACGGATGGCGATCAAACAGCTGCCACGTAGACCATAGCTTTCAGTAAGTTAAAAATCGCTGGAAGAAACCTTGCTACGGTACATTGATAAGAAATTATACATGCCTTAAGCTATAGGTATCAAGCTTTGAAAGTAAAAGCTTATTTGTGTGAAATTTTGCGCTATCAATCATGACAACAAAATTATCGTAGGGCTATGCCAATGTACAAATAAGACGCTAGATGATTGGTCGAGGATTGTCACTTGGTGCACCAATAATGTATCGCGTAAAATTACAATTAATAATAAACCGAGTTACATCCGGAAGCGGGCCTGGTCAGAGACATGGTGCGGATGCCGAGAGACGATACCAGCTGCCTGCGACGTCATCAGCGCAATGAGTCAATTCCGTTGGTGATTTGGAATAGTGTTCAAAGTGAAGGAAAAATTTCCTTTGCAAAAATTGAAAGAGTTCAAATCTTTTTTTCTCAAAATAATTTATGAAACTTGAAGCTTCTCTTATGGGAATAGTTCTAAAATTGAAAGTAGAATTGACAGGAATTGTCCACAGGAGGGTTAATGATCACACTTTCCCCTCTAAAATATTCTTCTCTGTATAATACATTCTACACTTAATCCGTAGGTCAATAATATGGGTGAGTCAAACAAACAGCAGAAACAAAACTAATGGCTATAACCTTGTCAAATGTTAACCGTTTCTTAAAATAATTAAACAACAAATTATTTCAGAAATAACTCGTACACTAAAGAGCACCTTTTTCTGCTTTTAGCATCGACAAGTACAAATAGGCTAGATGAACTATTTGGAGTGAAATAAAAATAAGATATGCCCACTGGCGCATAATATTTTAGTTCATGGCTAATTGTTTAAAGAGATTCAACACTACCGAGTCCAACGCGCAACAGGTTCAAGACGAGTTGTGCTATGACCATGGCCCTTGAAAGTTAATGATACCTTTCAAAGACGTGGCTGTCATGCATTAACTATTGATACTATCCAGATATAGAAGTCAACTGTTCGACAGCTAATAATATTTTTCAATTTTTGTCTTGTCAGAATACAGGTTGGATTCCATTGAGAGCCATTTCAACTGATTTAGTTTAAATTTAAAGAAATATTTTTTAACTTGGCTCCGACGGCCTACAGCATTCATGACAACGGAGAGCGTTACACTTTTATCGGTATTTATGCTTGGTTGTTGTTTGTAGACGTTCACGGCAAGGAAAAATGAATTAACGATTCGAAACCATCTGCCCTGGGTGTGAACTCTGAACTGACCTTGATGTCGCGCAGAGGTCGAGTGAAGATTGGTCGCTCATAGAGCACAACCACCTCAGTGCTCGACTCAACGGTGGTACGCCCAGGCCCCTCAGCCCCCCCTCCAGGGGCGGTCAGGAGGACCCGGTACTGCCCCCCGTCCCCCTGGCTCGCTTCTGGGACGAGCAGCGACACCTGTCCTGCGTCCTCATCGAAATCAGTCCTAAACATGGAAAACACATCTGACTTGAGTTCTGGTATACTGCACTTACTAAAAACACACCATAAACTAGCATTGTACTGTATATAATGTTTGTTCTGCGCATTGCATGGACATTCTATAAATACATACGCATTTCAAATTTGACCGGCTCTTGTCTGAACAATAATCAAGATCGTCGATAAGCAAAAAGATTGTTTTATTTTCTTTCGGGTGTCCACCCTTAGGGTATCTGACCCTTGGAAAGAGATTAGTGTCCAGAATATAAAAGGCACAGCAGTGCATGCAGAAATCATAGACGAATGTACAAAATGGAAGAGCTGATTTTGTAGCCTTAATATGAGCGTGAATGAGCATTAGGTACACTAGATGACGAAAGCTGAGAATGTCAACTGTCAGTGACACCTGGCGAAAATTGACCATGCTCCACTGCATCAGACTTCATTTGACTATTATAGTGCTACCCTATATGTTTATTTTCTTTTAAGTGTTCACCGATCTGACCCTTGAAAAGAGATTAACGTCCAGAATATAAAAGGCCTTGCTCATTATTTGCATGCAGAGAACATGGACGAAGGGACAGGAAGGCATACCTTTACTTGCATCAGAACTTAGGCTGCTGTTTATTTAACATTTTGTAAAAAAAGAGAAATAGTAAAATACTCCAAAAGTAATAATCCACACAGTTTTAGCTTCATTACAGAAATTAAACCGTGACCGATAACCCAACAAATTTCTTCAATAACAGACTATTGAAGGCCATATGCAAAAATTTGTGTTTTTGATCCAAAACAACTCAAAGTCTAGAAAGAACTCACTCGTGTCGGTCTCCAGTCAGCTCTTGATCGTCACAGAACCATGTAATCGACGCCGGCGGGTCAGGCCAAGACTCTATCAGGCAATCCAATTTGATTGGCTGACCTAGTTCTACTTTGACAGGCAGGAGGCCTCGAATGAGTCGGAGAATGGGTGGGGCTTGAACGGTCAAGGTGGGCGGAGCCTCGATTGTCTAACAGAGAACATAATTCAATGCACATTTAAAACATTTTAGAATTTTCACACATATTGTACGTCTGCATAATATGCATAGACTGGCGCCACAGTCAAGTAGGCCTAAATAACAATAGATTTGAGAAGGAATTAGACCTTCTCAAATCTATTGATCTTTACTTGACTGTGTGGCAACTCTACATCTTCTCTTGTATCAAAACTTAGCCTACTGCTTATTTTGCATTTCAGTATAAAAAGGAAATAGTTTAATTGTGAAAAATAACTAGTCCACATAAGATTTCAATGTTCGACATCAATGCAGAATTTTTTTTTTTATATTCATGATTCACTTTCAAACCGGTGTCGATCAACAATAAAAATGCTGTGGCAAAACAAAAGTTCATCTCAAACATTGTAGTTGGTTCATGAGAATTGAGCTACAAAGATTTAGTGCTCATCAGCCATATGGGCATCCCGTCTCTTGATACGACGATAGGGCACCAAATGCATTGATATATATCTCCCTTGTTTTAATGCCTCATTGGTTTTTCTGCATTATAGTGAAGAAAGTGATTAAAAAGGCAGCTTCAAAATAGCGCCATGCCGGACAGACTCGTCGAGGCTCGCTGCGTGTCGATGAGGAGGCTACAGTGGATGCTAGGCTAAGCTAAGTCACTAAGTCGCAAAGTCGCAAAGTCGTAAAGTGCATTTTAACTCAAATATCCGGCTATGGGTTACAGACTTGACACCAATTTCAATTCCAGACTCAATGCCCTGCTGATCCTGACCTGGGGTTGGTGACCAATCAGGAGCCAGGCCTCTGATCGCTGAGGTTTGGCAGGAAAGGACTCCAGTCGCATGTCTATGCTGATCTGTCGAGGTGCTGTCAGCAGCTGAACAATACACAAAACAATGACAAACCTCTCTACAGCTCCTACTGAATTAAACAAATAAATTACCAATAATGTACAATGTACAAGTTTGTTCAAGTTTAGTGCCTCACCATAGTGCGTGCTCTAGGGTGCACTATAAAAAAGCTAATTTCATTCAAAGAGCATTTGAAATGCTTAAATTAGCATTTAGATTTGTTGAAGCAGTGGAAGCCTACGTGATGGAAACATTAGATGGGAAATGTCAGAAGAGGTGAAAATAAATACCTCACCGGCCCTGGTCTGATCTGATGATAAATCAAGACAAAATAATAACTAACCACCGTTTTTGATGTCTAGTATGCTCAATGATCATGTTTTCACATACGTGAGACATTCTGCGCGGTAATGAGGACTGCTGGAGCTGGGTTTTTACGACCAGATGCACAGCTGGCGACACTGGCGTGTTTAACGGCCTTGCTGAAGGTCATGTGACGCATAATTTCATAGTTGCCCGCGCCGGGCCTCGAACCCAGGTCTCTGGACTCTGGGTTTGAGGTGGTCGCTAGCTGCTTTTTCCGCCGCCTTAACCACTACACTACAGCGCCTCGCTGTGGTGTAGTAGATCCCACATAATGAAGACATTAATATGGATCACGCCTATACGGCCATAGGGGCGCCTACCCTTGGTTTCTTGGCGGGCCGCTGAAGCTGCTGCCGCTGCCTGCGCGTCAGTTCCCTTGAAGACAGGGCCACGTGGGCCTCACCGCCCAGGGTCTCTGTCACCACCCCCGTGATGGCCAGGCGCCTCTCGCCCCGAGCCCCCGCCGCCGCTCCAGGGGCAGCGGTGGAGGGAGGAGGCGCGGCGGGGAGAGCGGGGGGCGGAGTGTCGGGGACACCCCCCACGGCACCCCCCTTCATGTCGGGATCTACGTATGCGCAGGCTACACGGAGAAGAACAAGCATGCAACTCAGTCATAAACTAATTGAGCATGTAAACGAGTCATAAATGAATTAAAGATGCAAATCAGTCAGAGATTAATTAAAATCAATGCAAATCAGTTATAAAAATAATTACGCATAAAAAATATGATACACTACTTAAGTGGTTTTGCCTGATAATCAGTCAATTAAAATGCAAATCAGTCGAAAATTCATTTATTCAGCATTGTGATAGGCGGCACGAGCCAGTCATGCAGAACTCAGACCAAATAGTAAATTTAGGCTACTATATTTGGTTTGAGGCTCTTTCCACCGCGAAATGGGCGTTATACACTAACAAAAACGAAGAATATTTTTATCGCAATGTAGACTAAATTCTTCAGATTTCAGCGAACACCATTAGGCCATTAACTACATGTACAATAGTGTAATAATGTATAACAGTGCATGCAAAAGTTGAAAAATTCAATTATAAACTGCTGTGTAGGCTACGTGTAGGCTAGACAAACCGAGAAAAAGACAGTTGAAACCAGCCAGTTACACAGCTGTAGCACGAACATCAACCGTCCAGCTAGAGCCCACTGCAGGTGACCTGAAAGGTAGGCTACATGTGTGACAGTCCAGCGCCAGTTGTTGGACCTATCCCTTGAGTGTAGGCCTACGCTTGGGCATAGATCAGGCCTGCAATCAGTGCAATGGCCCTCAAAAATAGCGCCTCAAATAGCCTATAGGCCTATAGCCTAAACTAAAGCTTAAAACTTAACTATAGTCGGCTACGTATCAGCAGCCTTCAATGCTTTTAATTAACCTTAAAAGCGCTGCAGCCAAATAACTGGGCTAGGCTATCCTATGCTTAGGCCACCCAGCATAACACAACTAACATTTTATAAGAGCGCCTACGGGCCCGATGGTCATTGAAGGCTTACAGATTTAGCCTAAGGCTTACAGATTTAGCCTGTGGGGTCAACCAGACAGAAACACTATAGGCCTGCGTGTACATGTAGATTAGGCTTAGTTGGTTATTGATTGGCCTGTAGTCCACAACGCAAGATTAGGCAAGACTAGTGGCCTTACGTTACGAGTGTCTACTCACAGGTACAAAACACCGCAGTTTGCTTGCTAATCTCAAGTACGCGTAGGTTTAAGCCTAGCTATAGATAGGCTACCTTTATTAAGGCGCTGATAGGAGGTACATTAACATTGTAGGCCTGGGCGTATATAATTCTTTATTGATTCTACTCCTACAGGATTGTAGACAACCCTATACTCAAGGACACTTGAACAACGTCGATGTTATTTAATGCACGATCTAAGCTTGGAGAGAATTTTATAATGTTGTGCGATGGAATTCATTAGGCTTGTATGTCATAGGCCTATAGGCTACTGAGCCATTTATTCAGACCGCGCACGCGGCCCTATGCCGTCGCTTTTATCTCCTCCTTTTTGAAGTAAGCTACACCCCTCGAATTTTTTTGAAACGAGGTGGACCGACACGTGCCTTTACTGTTGCCTATAAGGTAGGCTATAGGTCTACGCAGAAGGCCTAGTTGCCCATTGAATGAATCCTCCTTACCCTCCCCTCCCCCTCCCCCCCAGATCTGGTGGACATTGGAACACTCCCATTTAAAAATCCTGGATTGATCTTCAATGAACAAAGGCCTACACGTTGCACGCGCCAATGTCTCAAGAATGCAGCGAGGCCTATATGCGTACATGACAAAGTCATGCCGCCGTTGTGCCGAGCCAGCAGAATAAACGCGATCGTCTGTGCTTGCGGCAAATCTGAGAACATCTTCAACACGGACATGACTAGGCCTAAACACTTTATGATGGATCCCGCAGAAGTTACTCCAAGTAGAAATCATTCCAACCCACTCTAATCACTTCGTAGCCTATATCGGCTTTCGCACGTAGACCCAGACCGCCAGCTGGCAATGTAATTATTATTACGAACACCGTCGGATATGTAGAAATTGTTCAAACATCTATAGAACGGTAGGCCTACTGCAGGCTAGGTCAGATTGAATAAAGTGAACATACAGCTCTGCACGTAGTTGAAGTGATATTGAACAGTCATATAAGTAATTGACTTATGACGTGTGTCACTGAAGTGTTCACGCTATAAGCCTATAGTACTACGCGGTATAGAGCCATATACCAGGCCTACTGCACAGTGCACAGTGTACAGTATAGTGGGCCCTAGGCCTAAGATTTTAGCTCTAGTTCAAGGATCAAGTGCTTGCAAGTGATTGCGGGAATGTTAGGCCCGTCATCCATGCGACCGGATTAACGATGCGGCGATGACTGTAGCTTTCAACTTAGGCCTGCTACAATGCATGTTGGCATAGGTCTATGCCATTTCTAACTCCTTTCCCTTCACAGATCTAGGCTACCAGCCATATTTTTTATAGTATAACCTTGAAAATGAACGAATTTACAACAGTAGCGGTTCCAGCCTTCCACAGCAGGGGGGGCTCAGGGGGGCCGGGCTTGACACCCCCCCAACCCAAATTGTATGTCAATTTTTTTATTAAATGGGGCTGACTTAAATTTACCTGGGGGGCTTGAACCCCTCCAAGCCCTCCTTAAGCCCCCCCTGTCCCCCCCTGGAACCGCCACTCATTGACAACAATTTTTTTTGGCTCAAGCCTAATCGCTAGAGTTGACCTGGGCGCGTCTGTATGATATGCGTACATGTACATGACATGTCAGTTGTGACTAGGCCTATACATATACATTTTTGTCCACCAGTATCCTCAGATTCTGCGTTACAACCGCATCAAGCCCAGAATATCTACAGACCATCATGCATCATCTAGGCAAAAGTCTTATAAGTCCGATGCATCAAATTTCTCAAAACATTTATTAGACATAATTATCCCGTATGCCCGGTTAATTGTATACCCTGCTATCTTTCAGATACTGTAAAACATGAAATTCTAGCGTGCATGCAATTTTTGCTGATTTCGTGAATCGAGCAAATTCGCGAAAATGACATGCAGCAAAAACAAAACTGCTGGAGCTATATAATGGGCTGTCAACAAAACGCAAAAATTAAGTGCAGCTAAATTTCTGATAAGTAAAACCGCAAAAATAACATGCAGCAAAAATTTTATGTTTTACAGTAACTATTGATAAAAGAAATCTTCAAAAACAAAAAGCCTAGCTATTGAATCAGCTATATTTCTTAAACTTGTTCACTGAATTTGTAGAACGTCACGTGACATAATTTACAGTCTTCAGGGATAATATCCCTTATCTGTGAAACTGGGCATTACTCTCATTACTGCAGAGCGTCATCGAGCGTTCAAATTTCTAATAGGCTTACTGACTGGGGTCTACATGACGTCAGCTAGTAACTGACCAATTAAAGAGAACTTATTTATTAGGCAATGACGTCGTTGAATTACAATGTAAAATACACCAACCAAGAAACTATTCTCCTAGCCAAGAAACTCTAGACTAAAACCATAAACCTCACACATAAACGAAAAGGATCAAAACCGTCGTAATCCTGGTTCTTCTAGGCGTGCACTCTTTTGAAAATTTGATCTTCGTTGTCCCACCAAAATGAAATGCTAACTGCAATGGCTTCCTTGATAGCGTCTGCGCTGTATCTTTATCATAACTCTAGCGCAAAACTAAGAAAGTGCCGGTGGCTGCAAGCCGCGCGTAAGGCTGCACTGAGCCAGCTGCAGTGAAAGCATCTTTTGAAGAGAAGTCACATTTTGGCCGGCAAGGGACACCGAATAAACGGGGGACACAATATCCGCAATATCGAAGCAGGGGACACCGATACCGAATCTTCTCAAACTACTGTAAAACTTGAAATATACGCGTGCATGTTATTTTAGCGAATTTTACGAATCTGTAAAACTCGCTGAAATTAGACCTGCATGCGAAAATAATGCTGCAGAAGCTATACCAGGCAGTCCTTAAAATCGTCAAATAACTTCCAGCAAAAATGTCATGTTATACAATATCAAATTCGTAGAGCTGCGCTATGCGGGCCACATCAGCTCACGACAGGGCAAGGCAAAGATGAGGCCGAAGACGAAGGCGGAACAAAGAGCGCAGTGACACGACGAGGCGTTGCACAGGTCCTCGTAGCAGGAGCAGAAGACGCCGTTGGGGCCGAAGCGCGTGTCAGGCATACAGATATCCTTGTTGAGTTCTTCATCAGAGTCGGTTGAACACTTGCGCTCTGTGCTAATGTACTTCCCTTCTGCAACAGCAGCAGAAGCAGCAGCATGTATCTGTATCAGCAGCAGCAGCATGTATCAGCAGCAGCAGCAGTGCAGCAGCAGCAGCATCTATCAGCCAGTGGCGGTTCAATGTGGGGACAAGGGGCTTAGAGGGTTTGACTTCCCTGCAGTTGATTTAAGCGAAGTCCATCTAAGTTCAAATAGACATAAAATTTGGGTTTGGGGGTGTCAAGCACCTGCTGCTTTGACTTTCAAGCTCACCAGTTTAAATTTATGGCGAGTCATTTGAAGTCTTCCTTTTTTTATTGATGGAAGTCTGTTAAATGTTGCATTCATTGTCAAAAAAAGGTTAAAGAAGGTAAAGAAATCTTATAAAATGATGAACGTATGGAAGGTCGAAAAGTGGCTCATTAGCGACACTTCCGCGGGCCACATAAAAAGTTTTCGAGGGCCACTTTTTGCCCGCGGGCAGCACTTTAAGAATCCGTGATATATGCCCATTTGAAATAAAGCATAGTGCTAGCGTCAATCAAGACGCGAATTTCGTAATTGGTGTGCACGAGACTTATTACTATTATATATATATTATATATATTATAATATTATTATATATATTATAATAACTTATTACCAGAACAATTCGCAACTACACATTTCAGTGCACTTGAACAAATTCAAATGCGTATCTAGATACGTCGCAAGTGAGGGAGTAGGGTATAGAGCGTATAACCTAGGCCCAATGACGATGACTTTTTCTCTTGCGATCAGAATTCGCGAAGGGGGCGGGGTGGATTTTGTTCGGCTCCTCAATTTCCTACTGCACATTTTCTGATGTCCAACTGCTGCAGACACATCACCTTTTAGAACTGCACATTTTCAAATTTCTACCGCGGTTAGTGTGCATTGTGTGTAAACTGCACGTTAAATATATTATATGCCCTGTCATGGCATTAAGACTGAGAATGACTTTCTTCACCAACCTGGCGTCATGTGCTTGATCTTGATGCATGTCGTGCCGTTTGTGCACCGTGCCGGCACTCGGCTGGGATTGAACACGTCCGCGCACCTAAAGTTCGTGAGGCTGTTACAGAAGTAACAAACCGGGTTCTTTGATCCTTCCCCCCCTCTTTTCTCTAACACCCGCATTCGCGATTTCTTCACTGATTCCAGCGACTCGCCCTTATTCCGTACATGTAATCTTCTTTTCCCTTCCATCACTACCGCCTCATCTCCCTCTCGCACGGACCGTAGATGACCTTCGACCACAGAGATAATTCCGTCTATCTCATCACTGTTCTTCCCCTCCCTCACTTTGACCTGCAACAGCAGGGGTCGCTTCCCATCGAGACGCTCGGAGAAAGTATCAGACGGGCTGCTACTTAGACCAGTCTCGGACGAAGTTGCCGTATGCGTTGGATTTTGGTTGAGCGATTCATCTAACGGAATACTCTCAGGCAGTTCTTTCAAAGGTTCACCATGCAGTTTCAACTGAGCCCCCGGTGATCGTTCCTCGGGAATCCCGTCCGAATGCTCCTCCGAGTGAGCGCTTGACGTTTCCGAGGTGCTGAAAGAAGGAACGGTGTTAGGGGTCAGTGGGAGACTGGGTAGGGGAAGCAGGGAAAGAGAAATCAGAAGCAGGCGCATTTCTATCGGCGCTGCAGCGTCTAAAACGGAGAAGTTCTATACTTTGTGGCGCTATGTGGCCTTTAGGCTCGCTTCTGCCAATAAAACTTAATTAATTATGCCCATGTGTGTTGCTTTAAATATAGCATTCACATCGTCATAATTTCGACACTTAGGCAACACATATACTTGTAAATTTGTAATGAACGATTTTAAACTTCTGTACATTTTTATTTTTTAAAAGTTAATGACGTCATTATTTGAACGGAAGTTGTGTTGCGATTGCGAACTGAGATGCAAAGGACGAACTTTTTTAGACCGCGCTTTAAGGCCTAGCCTATAATTTTACAAATTTTTATAGCTGCGCTATAAACCCGGGCGATTAGACTAAGCCTACATTTTAGGCCTATAGCCTAGGCTACATGTAGGTAGTAGGCCTGGCCTAATTATCATAGCCTACTATCATCTAGTTATCACATTTTATCATTTTTGAAATGGACTACGTATAGCTCATGTGTGTGATCAGCCCCGTAGTGACAATTCTCAGCGGGGGGCAAGAATTTTAGCAGGGTGGGCTCAGGCATATCTGCCCACTACACAATCCTTTTCACACTTTTTCCTTCGAATCGAGCTCACGAGCGGGGAGGGTGGGGGGTTCTGACAAATTTTTCACTTCGCTCTTAATAAACGCTTTGGTTTTTTGCATGCATTGTGCATGCGCAAGCAGGGGGAGGGGGGGGGGGGGTC
>JAQIWG010005709.1:0-14194 GCA_034695025.1 Chamaedrilus cognettii | reverse complement strand
ATGCACTATAGCCTATGCACTATAGCCTATGCACTATAGCCTATGCACTATAGCCTATGCACTATAGCCTATGCACTATAGCCTATGCACTTACAAAATGTATGCAACATGCGTGATCACCATGGCACCAAAGCCTATAGCATTGGAGGATTGAACGTTGTACAGACATAATAATCTCCTTGGGGTATACATTTGAAGTACAGTATATAAGCTTTACCGCGGTATAGTCTAGTTGAAGTTGCTGCTGCATGACAGGGCCCGCGCGCTGCCCCCCCCCCTCCCCCCCCTTCTCCCCATATCCGCGGGGCACCTCGGGAAGGCAATTTTTCTTCTAAACGTAAGTCGCAAGGGCAAGATCGGAGGGGGGTGCATGCCCGGAGAAGAAATTTTTCCCCAAAATGTTACTAGCTAGGCTATGACAAAGACTGGTGTCTGGTGCCCCCGTAAGTGAGCTCCAAGTCCTGTGACGAGGCCTCTCAACATCGCAACGGGAGGTAAAAGTGGGCTTTCGTCACCAAGTTACCATGTCCAAATAAGTGCAAATCAAGTGTGCATTAAGAGCCAAATTTGGTTATTGTAAAGTTATAGGCCTAGCAATTGTGCAGTTGTAAATAATAATCAAATAGAGCATGTGAGTAATACAGGTAAATTAGAAGTAGTAAATGTATGATCTATGAATATGATGCCGTTGTAAACGGCGTCATGTAACATGACGGCGTTGTAAACTGATGCGAATGTAGGCCTATACATTTTCTGTTGAACAAAAATATAGACTTTGCAAAAATTTAGGATCTCTTGATACGACAACTGAAAGCATGCTCAACCAGTTGATCCAAGCTTCGCTGTATATTAATTAATTCATGGGAGTATAGGCCTAGACTAGGCCTCTACTCCCATTCGTTAATTTAATTAACCTATGTGATATACACGCTGATTCAGAAAAACGGGAACCAGTTGAATGATCATTATTACTCAACCAAGTGCCAATCGATTTACGTAAAACTTTCAACGTCGCATGCCTGTGGTATTGTAGCGCGGCTCGTTAAATAGTTATCTTGATTTTCTCATAATCATTCTCACTGATTCTCTTGTAATCACAACAGCGCATCGTGGATGAGTGGGAAAAAGCTGGATCAGCACGTCATTGACGCGTCAGTCAAACAATGGCGTGGCAGTCTTCGTCTGTGTGCAGCAGCTAATGGTGGACGGGTTTGAACACAAACTAGGAATTCATTATAATCGCAAATTTCTCTGGTTGGCCTATTATTGTATCAAGTTTCACGTAAATCGATTGACAATTGGTTGAGTTGTAATGATCATTCTACTGGTACCCGTTTTCCTGAATCACCGTTTACTGTACTATAATACTCTATTACGTCTCAGAAGGCAGAAAATTCGTTCCATTCGTTCAAGGTAATTACTCGTAGCCTACCCGCCGGATAAAAGCAAATCTGAACACTAGAAGATCTAGTAACATTTCAGCTACTTTTACAGTTTAGCATAAAAATTATATTACATCCGATTATTGTTATGGTCAGATGCCCTTCCTGTCACCAACCAGATTTATGTACCCTGGACGATGACTATCAATTTATCAGTTAACGACACTTGTTCGTTTAACAGCTCTGCTGAATGAAAGTTCGAAATGCATGGCTTCTTGCCGGCGCGGGAACTAAGCCAAGTCTTTGGATTCCCAGTCCGACGCCCTGACCACTATACACCACAGCTCTTCGTTTATATGCTCAACATTGTAATGGTCAAAATATAAGCCGATATGAAGCAATCATCATTTTTCATTTAGCTACGTCAGCAAACATCGTTCGATTAGGCTTAGGCAACGATCCACTAAGCCTACAGGAGCCCTGCCTTGACGCGTTGCACGATCTCCCGCCCAATGATGATACGCTGGATTTGGGCCGTCCCCTCGTATATCTGCACAGCAATGAACACCCTTCTTCAGATCTCATATAATGATCTACAATATTCAGTGTGATATTTCTCTCTCTTCAGTGCTCTGCCACATGGCAGGTCTTTGGTGTCCAAACCTTCCACCTTATCTGATCTTCAGCCCTTCTCTTCATATCCGCATACGATTCCTTCTCGAGCAGGTTGTCTAACATTCCGGTACGTGGCATTCCCGGTCCTATCTTACCCTCAATTCTTCCCTCTAACACCTCTCTCAAGAAACCCTCTCCTCTCATTACATGTCTAATCTTGTTTTTCTTTCTTCTGACTATCATTTCGATCATAGTCCTTGTTTCCCCCACTCTCCTCAATACCTCCTCATTGTTACCTCCTCTGTCCAACTAATCTTCTCCATTCTTCTCCATCCCCACACTTCAAATGCTTCTATTCTTCTGATGTCCTCCTTCTTGAGTGTCCAAGTTTCAGCGCAGTATAATGCCACAGACCAAACCACCGCCTTCACAATCCTCTTTTTCACTTTCCTGCTCAGCCCTCTAGTCAACAGCTCCCATCGCTTGGTAAAGGCATCCCTTGTTATTTCTATCCTCGTCCTGATTTCTGCGTCACACCTCCCATCCTCCATAAGCCAAGCTCCCAGATATTTGAACTTGCTGTCTTGCTTTCTTTGAAGCATGAGGTGCGATATTTAGAAAATAACAATTGCAACCATTATTGCAATTGCAAATTGGTAGAATACAAACTTCCTGAGGTTTATTTGCATGGCAGTTATTGCGCTCAATAATCGGCGCATAAATATTGACGCTAGGCTCATACAAAAATGCTGACAATTTTATTGTAAAAATCAATCATCAAATATTTATTCTTGTCCATAATTCAATTTAATCTCAAATACGGCAAGATGCAGAGGAAAGGCAGGATCCTTTCATGCGTTTTTAGTTTTCCTTCAAAACTCCAGTGCTAAATACAAGACCGCAACCGGCAAGGACTGTGCAACTGCCTTAAAATTGAAGGTTGTCCTTCAATTTTTGAGGAACATATTCCTCACTTGCCTAATGGGTGCGTTATCAAAACTTCTTTAATGGTGGCATGTAAGCCGCGTAGGTAGAAAACTGAAATTGACGCGTCATGCATATGATGTCAGTATTTATGTTCCGTTTTCATATTCCTCTTGATATTTTTGTTTAAGCCTATATATAATATATTATATATATAATATACATAAATATAAGTTATAACCCTATATTTTGTTTAAGCCTCGCAATCATCAATACCTTTCATGGATTTCATGACGAATGTCACGAAACTACTACTTATTGAGGGCATTGATAGAAGTAAAATTACTATTAATGAATAGCATCTTGTATCGTATCAAGCAGACTAACGCAATGCAGCAGTAAGAGTGTGATGCTGTGTCATTCTAAATTAAACCTAAAATAACATCCCAAAAATTTGGACAAAAACTAATAATGAAAACTTTGAGTGGACCTGATATATCTTGGCGTCGCGCATCAATTTCTCCGCTGGGTATTCCGTGTTGTAACCGTTGCCTCCAAATATCTGCACAATTACAGAAGCTACACACGTAACATACCAACTGAAATCGTTCTGTCATGCCAAATTATTAGAGAGCGCCAAGCTGTGCGCGACTTTTTCTTCCAGTGCAGAACTAACGACTGGGAAAGGGGGTTCTGACGAAGTTCTTCCTATAGGAAATTTCTAAAGGATCATCATTTCAGAGCGGAAATTGCCTCCTTGGTGGAGAGATTTTAATTCTTAAGAAGAGAACTCTCGCGATCGTGCGCACGTTAGCGCGAGCACTGACTATATGTTGTGTCCTCAATGTATTGTGCCTCAATGCAAGCTCGGATGCATTGTGAGAGCACTGTTAGCATGCACCACAGGCATTGGTAGCCCATGCCAAGTCACTATCAACTAATTAGTCATTATTAATTAATAAGTAATAATAATAAATAAGTCACTACTAATCTATTTAGTAACATATGTAAGAGTTACATGGTGATGCAACGTGAGTTACATTGTGGAGCAACGTTTTTTGCTGCCCACAATGTCCGTATCAGAGAGATGCTGCGCTCAGAGTCGTGTGAAACCGCAAACAGGAATTTCAAGGGATGTCAACCCTTTGCTGGCTGTCAACCCCGGCTGCCAGCCTGCCGTTGGCAGGCTGGCAGCCGTTGGTGTTATCAACGTTTCTATTGGCTGTTAAAAATAGCTTCACATCATAGGACCAATAGAAATCCAGTTTAGTCTGATCTTACCGGAAAGCCGCCATTAGAGAGTGACTGCAATCCCTTTTTTGTGTCCAAAGCAGAGAGAGATCACTGCCATTTCACAGCTGGTCTACTAGATCTAATCATTGGTTTGTAGTACATATACATGTATAAAGTTATCTGTCAGATGAACACCAGATCAAATTAAGGCGTCACATTGAAAAATGGCCTGGTTCCCTGCAAATCGGGGAAAAAATTATTAGCATTTGACTCCTTGCCCAGGGCGCTCTGTGCTGCAAGCCCAGAGCTCCCGGGGCGAAGAGCAATATGCAACAAAAGTGGAGGAAGCTCTTCTTATAACTAGGCCTCGAGGCACTGAACGTACTTTAATAATTATTACCACACAAGATACTCAACCTCCTATAACGACCACCGTTCGGATTGTAAAGCGCCCTAGAATATTTCGGGACTTTTTATGGCGGCATGGCAAGTTAGCCTGTGTGTTTTTATATATTATTATTGTTATTAAATATATAATAGCTTATAAGAAGAGTCATTCCTATCGGTGTGCCATTATGATAGAAATGACTGTTCTTTCTGTGCAGACATTTTTTATCGTTAGACGGATGAGTCTGTAAGATCACCATTCATCATTTATGTTTTACGTCCACTTTTCCGTGTCAACACAGGTTGGACGTTTCCCACAATGAAACTCCGCCACAACTCTCGATTCTTTGCCATCTCTCCATTTATAAGGTATTAGGTTAGAATTACTCTGCTTCATGACGATGAGATTGTAAGCGTTACGTACTACAGACAATTAAATACTTTGACCACCGTGGCCTGTCCGCAGACCTGGACACAGTCGGAGGCGCTCTTGTTGGCGATGTCGGCGGCGAAGGCCTTGCCGATGGAGGCGAAGTAGGAAGACGGCCTGCCCTGATCGGCCTCCCAGGCGGCGCGCAGGTTGGCCGCCCGCGCCAGCTCGTAGTTGATCGCCATCTCAGCCAGCATCGACGCCACGGCCTGGTGCTGAGGAAAACAAGTATTCCGACAAATTGGTGTAATATCACACTCAAATCCGCGTTCGCATTCACAATTAGGAATATTATATCTATTTATTGCATTGAGGTGTAACACTTTTTCTGAAATGTCCATATATTTGATGCCAATCATATTTTTGTAAGTGGCCAATCGATTGGCAAATAGGAAAAATTTATATGACACAATTATTCATTTATCTGTGAATCGCAGTCAGTTTCATATTTTAATTTTTAACAGCAATAATAAACAAATATTTATAACAAATGTAATTTTTAAGATTAAATCTAAATTGAACTAAATTTATAACAAGAAGTACGAACGGTTGAAAATGACATGTAGGCTAAGTTAAAGTGAGACAAGAGCCCCACTCGTAGAAACCTCGCTACCCCTTCAATCGACATGTTATTGTAAAGTTAACATTTTGATACGACGATGTATAACATAAACACCTATGGAACAAGAAATCTGAAATGTCGATGAAACTTACGCTATGAAATGCGTGTTCATATGTACACTTACAAGTATAACAAATTTGATAAATATGATATATTTTATGAATGTGCTTTCTTAATATCATGCCAAAACTAATAGCAACATGAGGTGGTTTAGGCTTTTAATCAAAAACCAACACTAATCTTCTGATTGAAATGATTGACAAGGACGCCCCCCCTCCTGCGGCAATAAAAACCAAGAATCTTGAGATATTTATGCATGTCCCAAGAGTGAAAGCCTTTTTTACTAGCCTTTTGTCATTTTCATATTATATTTTCATTAAATGCAAAAGGAATGGCAGTCTATGCTGCAAGCGACTAGATAGGGTGTAGTGAAAAGTGGGAATAAAAAACCAGAACTAGAATTCTTATGTGCATCCCGATAGTGAAACTTTCTTACTAGTATTTCATCATTATTCCTACTTTATATCCATGCTAAAGGAATGGAAATATATGTTACAAGCTATGAGATATGATCTAGTGAAAAAGCGGCAATAGAAACCCAGAATCTTGGGATTTGTATGCGCCTCCTAAAAGTGAAACTTGCTTACTAGCCTTTTTATCATTTTCCATTAAATGCAAAAGAAATGGCAGTCTATACTGCAAGCTACTAGATATGGTCTAGTGAAAAAGCAACAATAAAAACCCAGAATCTTGGGATTTGCTGTTTATCCCAAGAGTGAAACTTTTTTATTAAGAGTTTTATCATTTTCATTATGGTACTGGTACTTCCTTCCATAATTCTATTGTAGTGTTACAAGCTTTGCTTGTTACATTGTTACAATATGTTGTGCTTAGACCTAATGTTCTTGTGGCATTGTAATATATTTGACATTAAAACTAACGTTAATTTAAATACAACACATTGTTCAGCATAGGCTTGTTTTTATAGTTCTGATTAATTTATATGCCATGCATTAGAGATGATTAGACAACGCATTCAGTTCTATATAGGCTTCGCTAGTAGCCTATAGGCATGTACAGGCTGACATCATGTTATAAAAGAGAGCAGAAATTTTGAGCGACAGACACCGGACGCAGGCAGGCAGGCAGGGACAGATTATATCACTGTATGCCTGGCCTACTGAAAGGTTACTCACTGCCATGCTGTACGCACAGTGTGAGTAATGAACTAAATTGAATCGAAATGAATTGAAAAACCTGAATGATAGGAACGCCAAACGCTTTGCGCTGCATGGCGTAGCGTGACGCCTCATACAGCGCTCTTCTCGCCAAGCCCACCGCTCCAATAGCCACCTGCGTTGAGTGCGTTCACACAGCAACATGTACCCAACAAATGTAATGAGCTAACCACAGACTATAGCATGTTATAGCACATTACAAACTTTAGCATAATATGACAGCCCATTACAAACTGTAGCATAATTACAAACTGTAGATATTATAACGCATTACAAACTCTTCACTTCAACTTTACGGGGTAACTTGATGGACTTTTAACTTTAACCATAACATAAAAACTGAAGGGAGAATAATTGGGCATAGGTTTGTCTGAATATTAGGGGTGATTTTTAAATTTAGAGGGGCATTCAGCAGTCTGCATCTTTAGTGCAAGCTTATGTATAACATCAGATGTAGTTTTTAATGATGCAGCGAGGCGCTGTGGTGTAGTGGTTAAGGCACCAAACTAAGAGTCCAGAGGACCTGGGTTCAAGTCCCCACGCGGCAACTATGAAACGATGCGTTGTAGGTCTTGCTGTAGGGCTGTAAAACACACAAGTGTCGCTAGCTGCTAACCCCGTGCTAGAAAATTATATATTTGGTTGGCGTCAGAAAGAGCATCCGGCCATAATAACTCAGCTCCAGCAGTCCTCATCAGGGCACGAAATGTCTAACCTGTGAAAAAACATAGACATCAATATAATAGACATCAAAAAGGGCCGTTAGTTTCTTTTTTTAGCTAGTTTTTAATGAATGGACTCAAGCTCTGTTGCATCTTACCGAGGGTCGAGTCAAGTCGAACGTTCCCATTGCAATTTTAAACCCCGCTCCTTCACTCGATAAAAGGTTCTGAAAGCAAAAAATTATCGCAAATAACTCAATCTCACCCCATTCTGAAATTAGTTTGAATTTTATGCAAAACTCAACAAATTCCATGAGATGGTTGATAGAGCTACGATGTGGTCTCGGGGGTGGCTCACACAAATTACTATAGATATGTCGCCAGCAATTTAGAAATATTCAACAATTCAGTTGGAATGTAGGCATGTAATATGTAATAGCCTAAATGTTGCTACATATTAGCTACATATAACTAAATAAAACCTTTGTTTTCATTAAATAGCATAATATACCAAGAGAGATTACCCATGTTTTAGAGAATTTTTGCCACCAAATTTGTATTTAATGAAACATCAGAAGCAACGACCAATATTTAAATCATATAATTGTTTTTCATTCGCTAGTTTTGAATATCTTGTGGCTTCCACCAGTTCAAGCCCAATTCAAGCAGCATTAGCACGCATGATTATAAGTAATCGGATATAATGATGTTTATTCAAACCTCTTTGGGAATGAGAACATCCTCAAAAGTAAGCCCTCTGGTGTCTGTTACTCTCTGACCCATGTTCCACTCCTGACAACAGCATACAACAAACCCAAACTGGTACAGTGCACTGCAATAAACTTATACGGATTTAGCAATCATTTATTACATTATCATCATCGCGATTTACATGTAAACGCTTACACGCTAATTCGCCAATGGCATCAGTGTAATAATAAATCACAAATTTGATTCATCATTTTCGTCTTTTGTCATCTATTTTCCGTGCTAGCACAGGTTAGACGTCTGCGGCCACGGCTAAGATAATGAGAAGAGAATAAGATATGACGCTCCGCCTGTTTTGCGTATCGGCTGCCAAAAATTGGGCGCATTGATCTGCGCCGCAGCGTGCCTACCAAGATGGCGATTTTAATGGTTAATTTGAATTCTAAACATTACTGTTGCTAGGCTGCCAGCGAAAGATCGCGAGGTTGACCTTAGTTTGCACGGGTACAGTGAAGGCATACATCATTCATTTCAAAATTAAACTTTCTATTGCAAAATTGTGTAGATATTTTAAAATTTAGGTCAAATGACGACTGCTGATTGATTGTCTGTTTACAGCCGCCAGTGAAAAATCAATGAAAAGTCAGATTTAAAAAAAAGATACTCAGAAAATATGCAGAGTGCCATCGGTGTGCTGCTCGTGTGTACAACCTTACGTCCCTTGGTCACCCCGGGTGAGTCAGCGTCGACAATAAAGCCCGAGAGGGACCGGTGGGAGGGCAGCTTTGAGTCAGAGGCGGTCCTTGCGAGCACAAAGAACCAGTTGGCCACTCCCGCATTAGAGATCCACATCTTCTGACCGTTGAGCACGTAGTGGTCACCCTTTAGCACTGCGCGCGTCTGTATGCCAGCGACGTCCGACCCGGCCCCTGGTTCTGTCACTGCGTACGCCTTCGCGGAAAGAAAAATAAAACAAATACAACAATTTATAAATGCTAAACAACACCGAAGAATAGACCGGTGTTGATTTCACCAAATGATTGACTCACACGGCTAACATGTAGCTGGCCCATAACGAACAACAACTGTGGCAATCACACCTTCGCAGCAGCTGGAACCTGACTCCGCTGACGCTAAAAGAACTTCTCAGATAATCAACTCAAATAATTTACTAAGAGAATCAACTCAGATTATCTACTCAGATTATTTACTCAGATAATATGCTCAGATCGTCCACTCACGTAATCTACACCCTGCGTTAGCGCTGCTGATGTCTAAAATTATGAGGCAAGTAAAGACATAACGTCAGTAATGACGGCCGGTGTGCATACACCGCCGAAAATAATTATAATATTATAATAATAATGGGCTTAGCGTCCGTTTCGGCGTCTAATGACGTCATCGGGGACCTTCCTTCGCCGTGGGCAACCATCAATGTATAATTGGTGGAAATCCAGGACGAAGGGGTGGGAGAAAGAGTCTACGATAGCCGGATCGATTGTCCAAGCATCCACCAGAGAATGAAGAGAATCTATGGTGAAGAAATATGTGTTTTTAAGCCAGAAAGAAACAACGGCAGGGTAGAACAGGTGCGGAGCGGAGAGGAAGAGAATTCCAGATGGTAGGCGCAGCGAAAGAAAATGACTGTCGACTGAAAAAGCGTCCTAGAACAATATTGCAGGTATTAGGCCTACTCACATTGAACAGCAGTTCCTCGGTCATGCGGCCGAGGTATTTCTTCTTCTGTTCCTCGTTGCCTGCCAGCAACAGTGGCGTTTGCTGAAAAAAGCAGTCGCAGGCAATAAGTCAGCTAAATTGTCATTTCTGTGCGGCCTGTGACAGCCTATAGAATATACTGGACGAATGCAGCCAATAGGTTGTTTGAATTACTTACATGCACATAATCAGCGCTATGGTTGTTGTTTGTGACTCAATTTTTGTTGTCTGTTATTCGTGAGTGATATCTTTTCGCTCAAATGGCAGAATTTTTTTTTACCGAATAGGGTCAAAGAAAATAAAGCACCTGATAAGGTGTAAGGTTTAATTTGTCTTGAATTTTCTGCTCTTTTGGCAGACTGGCTCGCTGGGTGGCAACACCGTTTAACTTCTTAAATGACTTAACAATTTTGCACAATTAAGCCAAATTTGCACTAACTTAATTTTAAGAGATATAAGTTGACCGTATTATGTGGCTTATAAGTTTAAGCACTAAATTTCAATATTTTATTTATTATGCTTATATTTCAGTTTCAACTTTGAGTGTTAATTAACTCATAGTTTGGTAAAGATACTTGTATAGTATTGATGGGCACTAAAAAGGCTTTCTTATCATGATAAATAATTACTGTGCGAAAAACTTATCTAATAATTATTTGGTCCACAGCTATTTTTGATGAGCCTATAATTACAATCTACAAGTGCAGTGCATTAAAGATGAAAAACGCCTAGTCAATATTTTATTTTATTTTTTTCTATTTCTTAATGGTATAACCGATGATACAATACCCATAAGAGAGTTGAAAATACGCACGCCGAGAATGTTTGCGCCAAGAGCTGTTGAAAACCCAGTGCATGCAAAACCAAACTCCTCGGCCACTAACGCTTGTGATACGAGATCCAAGGGGGTGCCGCCTAGACAATGCAGCAGATACAACTTAAACCTCTGTAGGGGTTAGGGACGTTTTTAGTACTTCAAAATGGGAAAGGGTCCATTGCCAGCACATGAGGTGAGACTGGTGAACACGTTCATCTCGGCAAAACTCACGAAGGGAGTGCAAAAAAAAATCGAGACATTTTGAAGAATGCATTTTGACCTTGACCTACTTTCAAATCATGTTAAATAATTAGTCAAAAAGTGGGGGGAGACTGGAGAGTTAGTAATGTCCATTCGCAATTCACACTGCCAGAATTCACTCAAAGCAGAAATAGAGATCAAGGCAAAATATGCCCTTTTCCCTCAGTCACTTCACACTGCTTTGCACCCGACAATAGATGCATGTATAATAATTATAGTCTATCCGCATCTACGATTCAAGCAAATTATGTTTCTACGTTTTTTCCATCTCCGTTTGCATGACATTTTTTTGGTGCGTTACAAGTGCAGTATACATACAAACATATCAATCGACCGCTGATAAATAAAGATTTAGAGTTTTTACATGACACCAAAGTTATCGGCCACCAAATGAATAATTACAGCAGCGCAAAACTTATAACATTTTATGAAAGATATTGCTAAGAAGTGTTCCTTCTATTAACATTCCTGTAGATTATCATCATCATCTTATTGTAAGTGACGCAAGTGAGCTCTAATTCACGCCGCTTGGAGACTTTCTGCTCAGATTGAAAAATTAATCCTCTTAAATAAGACAGATATGATAAGCTTAAAGTCAAAATGTAGACCTACTGATATCATACCAGCGTTGCCAAATGCACGACAATTGCGATATTGGTACGATAATTCGAGCTCAAAAACGGCGCTTGTACGATGTATGAAAGTGCGTGTGCAATAATTATCATACAATTATCGTATGCAAGATAATTTTAAGGCAGGTGAAGAAGATTTTTGGACATGTTTAATTTCTGGAAGTTGGCAGTTTTTTGTCAGCGCCCCCCCCCTCGCTCGTGAGTTTTTGGGGCGTTTTTCAGGTGGTACGCTAATTTATACCCAAAAACGGCAATTTTCTGCCTTTTGTACGATAATTGCACTCTTGAAAATTGGCAACACTGTAGGCTATTAGACATTCATAATATTCCTTTGAATTATCTATTCTGGCCAAGAGAAGAATAAAATACAGTTCTATGCATCAGGCATGCGTTGCAGACAAACCATATTTTTCTGGAATGCCTGGATTGAGAAGACCGAGTTCCCAAGCCTTTCTCGCGATCTCCAGTGGATACTAGCGGTTAAACAAAGCACAAAGCGTGCTTTTTATATATTGCCTATTATGATAATAAACATTTTAAAAATACACATCAGGAATTCAGGATAATGAATATCCTATATAATTATTATTTTTTTTAATCTTAGAACATGCTCAATACCTTTATAGTAATATAATTGCATTTATAAGACACATGCCAAAGTTTATGCAGCGCAGAGGTTTCCAAGCGTGAAGGACACCATAGGCCTACGGAAGTGGGGTCCGTTCTTTGTACTACATGCAGTGGTCTTTATTACTGCACACGGTTCATTAACCCCACAACCACTACCATTTGATTCTTACGCGATTCTTACGCGTAATGCTGCTCCTGCCCGCTTTAAATTTGGCGTAAAATTTGCATCAACTATCATTATTGGCATACTACAACTGCGAAACTTAACGCTTATCGAGCATGTACCTCGCCCGTTCTGTCATGTTGTGCTGCTACAGGCATGATGAGCTCTTGCGAGAACTTGCGCGCAACCTGCGTTATCTCCTTCTGTTCGTTGCTCAGCTCTGCATATCGAGAGCAACAGGATTTTGCACATAGCCTACATGTAGCAACAACAGAATTTGTGCACACTACAACGACAGGACTGTGCACACTACAACGACAGGATTGTGCACAATACAACGACAGGATTGTGCACACTACAACGACAGGATTGTGCACACTACAACGACAGGATTATACACATTGCAACAACAGCATTATGCACTTTGTCAGAACAGGAGTATGCATATTGAGTGTCGATACTGGGGAGGGGTTTGGGTTGTTTTGACACTCAATAATTCACGGGGAGGGCATTGGCTCCCCATATTTTAGAACCTTTGGACCCCCCCATTATTTTAGAGACAATGAGTTTGACTAATTAAAAAATTTTGCACTCAATGATTTATCGTAAGTAACCATCCCATTTCATTAGGGAAAAAGGAACGTACACAAAATCAAACATCTCACTTTAAAAGTATCGCTCTCTAAGAAGCTTTTATACACAAAGGAGGTAAAAAAAATCGACTGTTAGAAGCCATCATAGCAAAAGGAGGCAAAAATCTTTTTTCTTGCTAAGGGTAATTTTTTATTAAGACCCATTCAATATCTTACCCTAAAATTCAAACTTACAACTCCGTAACAAATTTAGGTTGATCATGCTTCAAACATTCAGTGGAATGTTGTATTCAGTAAAGTGTGATAAAAAAACTTTTCTTAGAGGATAATATAATTCAAAATGTCAATTTTTGTAAATATTCCACCGATATTTTTTTGGTTAGAAAACATTGAAAAGCACTCATTTGCTATATCGTTTTTGCTAAAAATACACTACCTGTAGCATTCAATATTTTATTCTAAAAATTGTCTACAAGAGTCGTTCAGCTCCAGGAAGCTTACCGCACAAACTATTTCTAAATTTAACCAATTATAAAAATTCAACTTCTTAAATTTCTCCAACTTTTAAACCTTCCACTCACCAAAACGTTCTCGCGTATCTTATTTGGAGGTGCCATTTTCATAGAGTTCAAAAGTGTCCAAAATTGCACGGACCGCCTTGCAATGTAATTGTTTAGGAACCACTCCTAATTTATGAAACACCTCCACCCCCCCCCCCCCCGCACCCTAATATTTATGAGCTCAAAACACCTCGGGGTCCAAACTAATTTTCAAGGATCCTCAACAAATTATTTGGACTCTCCAATGTTCACAAAAATAGACGGACGCCGATGAGTGTATGTGTACTACATTGCAACAACCACATTGAGAATTAGGCTATTCTAATTCAGTAGCAGTGGCGCGCGCAAGCATCAACATGCAAGGGTTGAGGCGGGGTTTTGAACCTCCCTCCCAACCAGAATTTGCCTCACTCGCCCACCTTCAAATAAAAAAGCACCCCAAGTGGTTTGAGTTTTGAGGCTTTTCAACACTCTCAGGCTTTTTTTTCATTTTCAACCCCCCACCTAAGTTTCGCAACCCATCCATGTTTTTATATTTGTGACATAGTACATGCAAGTTTATCTTTGATCGAACAAAAAACATTTATTTTGACATAATAATAAGCCTTAGAGAAAACGTCC
>JAQIWG010005708.1:0-14195 GCA_034695025.1 Chamaedrilus cognettii | reverse complement strand
TATAATTATAGCCTTTGTAGTGAAGATAAAACCTGTAAGTAGCCAATGCAACAAGATGCAATATATCGCAAAAAACCTTAAACCTAACGGTTTAAGATTGATTTGCAGGTTTTTGAGGCTTTTTGCGATATATTGCATCCTGTTTCATTGGCTATTTACACGTTTACACATTTCATTATTGACGCCGAGCGGTCGAAATCACTATTAATACGATCTCATTCTTACCATTTCAATACTCACATAGCAATCATTTGCACTAGTTGATTGAATTATTCAAAATAAAGGCATTCCACGCTTGAAATTTGACATCAACGAACGGAACACGACGTCTAGACTAATTACAGCAGCACATGTCAACTGCCTCAACAGCGGCTGGAAAATGACCCTTGTTCGGTCGTTCCTCATCCATCCAGCCTGGACCGACAGGATGACTCGGCTGTCTTCCGCTTCCAACCAGATCGAAACGAATTCCGCAACGGGTCCTCAATATATGAAAATTGTTAAATTATAAAATTAATTTATCGAATGCAATGGGACCAATGCAAGGCAATTGCGGCTACAATGCAAAGTTAACAATGCGCTATTCAGCGCTAATGAATCACGAAAAGATTCATCAAAAGGCAAGCCTTAAAAACCGGACGTCTGAAAAGCCAAACTACAACCACAGGGATAAGACTTTGTGCAAAGATGATAATAAGCACAAGATGCTAGCAAAAATGGTTGAAATTGAATCCTTAAGTAAGTAGTCTATTATTTAAAGCTTTTCGCAAATCCAATCGCGCATTCAAACAAATTAATGAAAATGGGGTTTGACGATTTCCGATCACACCGACAACCCGAGCATAAAACTAGTGAGTGAGGAGCCTGTCGAATCTATGTCCATCAACACCCCCCACTGGCGTGGGAGGAATCAAGTGAATCCAACAACATGAAATCTGATTCCTGGAGACCCTTTGACTTCCTCCAGACTGGGGGGGGGGTGGTAAACTTGTTATAGTAGGGTAGACTTAGGTGCACTGCTGTCGGTTCTTGTCAATATTACTGACAAATACATGCATACTATATATTATATAGCCATTCAAAATAGCAATTCTTTATCCAGTCAATATTATTGAGAAATAGACAGGAATATGATTATTCAACAGACAAAGGTGTTTTGCAAAGGCAATCTTAAGCGTCAAGATCGGGAATCACATCAGTTCATGATTTTTTCTGACTATAGGGCCTTCCGTTTTATATAGCACATATTGATTGAAACTAGGCTGATTAATAATGCTTCAAAATATATCAAAAACTAAATACTATCAAACAAGGTAATTAAAGTAGAGATAGCTAGCCTACATGCCTATATGTAATAGCATAGTCTTGCAGTCTCCAAAAGCAACACATTAGTCAAATAATGCATAAAAAATTGCCCGTTACATGTTACGGTGGACAGTTTTTGTAGACTTTTAAATAATATAAGTTCATCCAGTTTTCACTTATTAATAAGTCATGCACTGCAATTTTTACCGCTCCCATATTTCCAAATAAAATTATCACCGTACGCCGCAATGCTTGCACTCTCTGAAATAAGTTCAACTAGATAGTGGCAGCTGCAATTCTGGGGATAGAGGATCATCTGTGTTCCAGCGGCCAGCGACAAAAAACAGCAGAAACCAGAAAGCCGCACGCCGCTAACCTTGTCTGTAGATCACAAGATCCAAGTACGTCAAAGATTCTACACATTAATTGAACATGATCATAGGATTCAAGGATCATAACCCAGCACATCCCTTGATCATCTTCGCCCAGTCACGCTGCACTGAGCAAGTTGGCGCCGGAGAAAATTAGGCTTACCAGGGTTTCAGAGTTAACCTACAGGTGTCCAGCGATAACTGGGCGTTAATTTTTCAAGGAGATGGTGGCATTGCCCTGCGGAAATTTAAAAAGACAGAAACGCGTGTCGGAGAATTTTATTTACTGGTCACTAACAGAGTTTCAACAAGTTTAAAGAACCAATACAAAACGAAATAATAATAGGCAGCACGGTATCTGCAAAACGTGATTAAAAAATTGCAACATACAGAATTAGAACGGATAAATTAGCTTAGGCTACCTATTGCATCAAGCGATAGGAATTTAAACTAAAGCTGGTGGCCTTAATAAAACAGAGATTTATTAATCTTTGTTTTAGAGAATTTAAGTTGAAGTTCAAACCGTGGGGGCTAATCTCACCCTAGCCTCGTTGAGAAACCGCCACTGCCACCACCCCCCCCCCCCCTCCCCCCTCCCTCCGGTCAGTGACACCATTCCCTAGTTGCATTACATTGAACACCGGCGAACTGCTATTAACAGATCTTATTGATCACAGAAACTGCTTAATGCATATTAATTCTGGACAAATTAAATCTGCGACGAGAGCACAATTAAACACGACACCGCTAAAATTCCAAGCGGCGATCGTAGCGAGGGGACGACCGGTGACGCACGATCAGTCGTTCAACTGCTCTACATGTTAATATCGCTACGTGCCGAAATTATTGCAAAGAATATCCGCATCTCAAACTGTTGGAATTTTTCTACAAAACTATGAATTCTACAAAGACAAATTCAAAATTCTACAAATTCTACAAAAGCTACAAAATTCAACAACTTTTCTGATAAGATGTTGATTGACCGTAACCGAGTCAGGCCCAGATATTTTCGCCTATTATATATTATAGTTATAGCTATAAGTAAACTACGGATGCGTCTAAAAAAAGAAGTAAGAATCAAGAGTCGGCTTTTGAAAGTTTTAAATTAGAAATAACTTTAGAATCATCAAAAGATGAATTTAAGAACATTGCGGGAGGGGGGACGTGAGTCTCTATCGCTGGATCGAAAATAATATAATTCTGCAAACGATGGATTCAACCTTTTTTCTTTTCTCGTTTTATCCTAGACTTAAAATCAGGGTGCTCTAAATTCCGGCGCGCTACAATTAAAGCCGATTCATCGGAACGTGACGAATGCGCAGCCAGAACATCAGGACTGTATCAGATTCTAAAGAATTAATCCCCAATTCCGCATACATCCGAGACATATTAAATACCTCTGATATCTTGGCATTGGATTAGCAGAGACGTGTCATAATCATGATCAAAGCGACAAATCCTATTTCATTCAAAATACATGTTAATGAGCAGAAAATTATTTAATATAAGTTATTCACAGCATCCATACCGCCTCAATCGCTGAACCAACTGTATAGATTAACATGTATGGTGACAAGTCACAACTCTGTATAAAGCAGGTCAATGCGGATTCGTTGAATCTGTGAAGGCATGTGAAAGAACGCGCGCATGTTATGAGGGCGACATAATTAGGATCTACATGTAGCGTTACGAATCGCATCCTTCCGGCTTTTAAACAGAGCTTTTGCACAGGTACCCTCCAGACAGCGATCTCTTGCAGGCCAGAACTGTTACAGTGCACATGGCTATCTACAAAAGGGTGGCCATTAAAAAGGCCGTTCTCAACCTCGGGTCTCAACCTACGCAAAGGTAGAAACAAGAAAACAATAATCATGGGCCATTCAAACAGGACGCAGTCATTGATACTGAGACAGAAAGGGGGACAAGGAACCACTAAAGTGCTAAACTATCACAGCACACCACAAAGCCAACATAAAAGAGTCCTGAAAAGGTACCGTAATGCAATGCCCTTCATTAATTCTCTCCCTATGTTCGAAAACAATGCAGAAATGGTAGCACCCTAACGTTTAATGAAAAGGCTCTTATTTCACGAAAATTATAAAATCTGAAATAAATTTGGCTAGTACCTTTACTGATCAATTTTATTTGAACCATTATCACTTGATTTATTAGCCCAAGGTTAAACTTCCATTTTTTCAAGAAAAACTGTGCAATTTTTTACTGGTGGGCTGCACAAAAAGACGGCCTGCAAATCCCGGTCAATGGCGCACTTTTTGATTCATCGCCTCATTCCTCCCTCTAGTTCAGGAGACAATCGCCTGCGTCGACAGGTTTGCTAATTGAGCCCTAATGGTGTCTTTTGGGAAGCAGAGATTATCGGCGGATGGCGGGGAACGCTTCGGTTCAAATCTTCAGTGCTCACCACAAGGCATCCGGTCTGTGTGCGCTGTAGGCTGCACTCTCCACAATTCAACGCTAGGAGATTAGATTGTAGGACTGCGCGCAAGAGTCAAAGAGTGGCAGCCCTAACCATTGCTAGCAGGAGGACGTCGTTAGCAAACTACACGTCTGCTAACAAGAGCTTTTGAAGGTCACCAAGGCTCATCAGCCGTTTTTACTTACGCTGTTTAGCTACTATTACTTACTGCGTTTAATTACTATTTCTCTAACTATTATTGTTACTACTAGGCTAACAAATCGCCTCGCGTGAAATGGATCTAACATTAATGTTTGACAACGTTGATTGGCCGGACGACGTAGGCTATAATTGATCTTGGATTTAGTTTCAATTATTCATTGAATAACTGGGCATTACACTTCATTATGCAGTATTGTCGTTCTAATTGCTTTTAAAATAAATAGGCATATTTCACCAATCAACAGCATCAGTCATCAACGGCAACATGTCAATAATTTCGTTCTCATAATGATTGTCAGAATAATTGAATCACAATGATTATGGGACTTTAAATATTCGTAAACATAGGCTATCACCCTTCAAATTTAAACCACAATAGTGAATCAACAGAAAGCATGCGTTAACTATTGATATTAGGTAGATTAATCATCAGAAGACTAACAAGTTATGCACCATTATCAAATTGGCTAAGTACATTTAACGGTTGTAGCTTCCAAAGATTATAACTATAATAAATTTGTCTGTAGGCTAATTCTCTAAGTCTTTGAGCAACCCCTGAAGCATAGGCTTATCATTTACATGCTTTGCTAAATAATTAACTCGCTCACGTGGCATCGCCCTTTCGTATTAGGATTGATATCAATATTTCTTAGACTATTAGCCTACTACGAGCGATGTTGGAGGAAAAGATTCAAGATTGGAATAATATACAATACTCAGCGGCGATATGTTTGAGCGATGACATTATGGTTTCTACAATATTGAGGGACGATTGCCCCTCTGCCCTGCACGACCGCTACTAAGGCAAGGAAAAAAACCACTCGAGTGCATAAGAAGAGCACGCGGATCGCTCAACGTCAAGATAGCCATGTTACTGGATGACTTCATAACAGAATCAGATTTGAACTCGTAATCATCTTCACCAACTCAATGACTCGTTACTTACTTCAGCGGCGATTCTGCATCGGGAGGGAGGGGGGAGGGGCAGGGGCTGGCCTTCACCAGAATGTATACCTCTACCATTTTCACTTTTGGCACTCCTCGAAAAGCTACACTCTAAAGCGTAAATAATGCTTTTTCATCCCCATTTAAAACGACGAATGGTGTGCAACGTAATAGGCTTAAATTAATGATCATTCACTATACAGTATTGCTCAAAAGTTTGAGCCCACCGGACAAAATCATAATTAATATCTAATATCTTAATCTAATTTTATCGAACAGTTTTTATGTAACGATCGACTTTTGAATGCCACTCACAAATGTCAACAACAGGAAATGAAGTAACAACTGTGCTTAAAAGCAAACGAACAAAGTTGATAAATTGGTCAGTGGGCTCAAACTTTTGAGCAATACTATATACATGTGTGGGACCGCTAAAGCCCTGTAGGATGACTTTCCATACACTTTCATCCTAGGCTTCACTAAAATTAGTTGCATCTGATGTTCCACTTTCAGTCTTTCATGCAACGTTTCAATTTCTTACGACGTTCACTAGTAAAGCTATCATGCTGCTCACGCAACGTTCCCTTTCATCGGTCGACACAAACTCAGACACAAATAAGCGCAGCAACTCCCTGACAGTTCGGCTATAGCAAGCGTACTATTAACACTCGCAGAGTTTTATTTGTGCATTTCTGTGAAATGCATCATAGCCTAACCCAAGCAAGATAGAAATCTAATTCAAAGCTAATCCAAATTCTCAAACATAGCCTATCTAAAAACAGAACAGTTTCTATTGTAATGCAAAACTGTAGGTCTACAACTGGTTCGGCGGTTTCGCAATCTGAACCCATTTCCTGTAGCCTAATGATCTCGAGCATTCGCGGAAAGCGGGCGATCTGTTATGCTTTCATATTACTCGACGCATACTCGAGAGTTTGACACGTAATACATCAGCGGAGTGTCGCCTGAGGTCAGGCCTCCCTTACTGCATGGTCACTGAGCAGCGGTAAGAATAGTGTCGTCGTCCGTCATACTGCTGCCACTCCATGAAGGACAGACCCATGTGTCACACTAACAACACTGTCAAAAACACATATCGCTACTAATGAACCTGATATTGTTGAACCTGATATGCCAAAAAAAGTTAAAATACAGCCTATGCCACAAAAAATCAATTAACTAAAACACAATACCAAGCCTAGCTATACCAACATCGCCGCGGGCAACAGTGACCTTTTCAACAGGGGTTCTGCGGTGAAAGTGGCCCCTTCTGCAACACTATATTAAAGATAGGCCTATTCGAGGGACGCTTTAGACCCGCGGGGAGCACTTCAATAACCATACGATAAGACGGTATCATTTTTATTACAGGTTTCCTATGGGTGTTTAGGCCCAGTATGTGCATGTATATATAGGTCTATCTGAGCTATCTCTTTTAAATTTTGGGTAGGTCTGTAAATATCTCTCCAACGCAGTGCTATCTGGCAGATGATTCAATCTCTTCAAATTTGACGATCTTCCGTCATTCCTTTCATCATCCTGATACGATTTTTTCGTAAGTAATAATACCCCATGTGCATTGACAATATCTCACGAATTCTTTTCATCTATGGAAGAATAGATGATGAATCCATTCATCCATGAACAGCAAAAAATTCCTTTCAACTGTTATTTCGCGTTGCGGGAAATGACAAATTGTCGAGAAAAAGGTTGGGATCTTGGACGACATCGACCGATTTACCGGTCGAGGGCACGCGTCTCGTGAATCGTGATGCATGGAAGAGAGCCAATGGGTTCGCATAATGTTTAGCGCTCGCTAGAGCTTCGAAGAAACCCATCATCGTCTAAATGTCGTGGATGCTCAACACTGCAATTTTACATTGCTCTTTTACTCCGCTTTAGCCTTGCATTTAAATTTTCTGCTTTGACATTCAGTGACTTGGCATCTAACCTTCGTGCTCTTCAGTGCCTGGAAGCAACTCCTTATACGGCTTTTGTTCAGACGAGGTTTCTAAAAAGCCAAGTAGCCTTTTCTGAATAGGCCATGATAAGCCTGGCAAAAGGTTAACGGTGAATAATTCCAGCCGTGTAAGACTAAGTTCAGGCTGTATGTTTCTCGACATAAAATTGGCGATATATGTTTAACATTTTCCTCGTCGTAATTGACTTTGCTTGGGGATGGGCACGTGGTTTAAGATCATGATCAATTTACCGCAAGGGAACTGCACAAGTTCATGCTACGCACTATAGCTTATAAAATATTCTTAACCAAAATCAAACTCTGACGCATAATATTAGTGTAGTTAGCAGTCAATGCAATAATTTAGATCCTACATTACGAGTAGTATATACTAGTATAATGTAGATAACAATTAATGAACTTAATGCATGTACATTTTGTCAAATTTGAGATTTTTAACTATAGGCTACAATTTGCATTTACAGGTATATAGCCTTAACAATCCTAACTAGACGTAATTATTTTGTCAAAAGTAGACTACTCTTGCATTAAGACCCGATTAGTAACACACATCTAGGACCTAGAGATTAGAACATGCAGTTGGCGTAAACGAGGAAATGGACGGCCTTTGTGTTCAGTAGACTTAAATCTCTATCACGACAGGATCGCGTAATGCTGTATCTGTATTCATCGAATTTTGCGGTAGGCCTGACGTAGCAGATGCGCTGAAGCCGCATAATTGAAACAGTCAGTGTTATCATAAGATTTCATCATTTAAGGTAATGAGCCTGCCGCCTACGTTTAACTTCTGACTACATTTTCATTAGATGTAGCCTAGGCCTACATGTATTGCGCAGTATGCAATGTCGTTTTCAACAACGATTGTGAGGATTCCGCTTCGTTGAGAAGAACAGCTTCACTTTCACTGTTATACAGGCCAAAAAAACGTTGGACAATGGACTGGCGTTATACGTGCGGCGATGGCCTATCCATGATTGTGTAGTCTGCCTTGGTCGATAGAGTGTAGATTGCACAATAAAAATATGTACAATGCACATATCGGATATCTTTGCATAATACCCGCCGCTGTATTGCAAATAATCGGCGGATGAATGAACGTCCTAATGCTCTTGACAGCTGCAATTCGCAGACCTTCTGAAGCGCCGCGAAAAGAAGGGAGGCGTTTACGCGATATGACGATAATGGGCAATAATTATTGCGCAGCATGAAGACGACGACATGGAAATGAACTATTGATAATGATCTGAGCGCCGATGCGTTTTCTGCTGATAGAAAAATAAAATAGTCAATTGAGAACCAATAAATGCTGCGCCTTATGCTCAGTGCACTTGAAGATGTACATGCACTTAGTTCGTGCCTGTATAATACAAATTGTGTACAAATAACGAGCCTAACAATTTGGCAGAGATTTAAGCTCCTCTTGCTCAACAAGTTCATGTAGGCTTATACACTGCATCAATTCGTGTACGGTGTATACCAAGTTATCAATAAGCAAAATCGATATAGGCCCATTTCCGAAATATTTTCAATTTTTAAACTGCAAAGAGTCCTCTATACTTTTCAGCTCTGAGCTTGATCTGAAAGTGCTCTATGCCTATTTGAAAAGCCCAGTTACCAGTCAAGCAAGACAGAGCGCAACGAAGCAAAGGAAAATAAAAAACGGCTTTAATACCTCATTGGTTTTGCCGCATTATAGTGACGAAAAATCATCACAAAGACTTCAAAATTGCGTAATCGTGCAAATGCATTTTAACTAAAATATCCGACCAGGGGCTAAATCTTGTACACTTCAAACACCTTTTCACAAACCTTGTATTCCTTAACGATATTAACAAATCGCTAGAAATGCCTTCTAGAGATAACCCAGGGACGCAAAGTCCCAAAGTCCTAATGTCCCAAAGTTCCGAAGTTCCAGAGTCCCTAAGTCGCGAAGTCCGTTTTAACTAAAATATGCAACTAGGGGTTAAGCAGCTGCATAGCCTACATCGTGTTTTGCCCATTCATCAATTTGAAGAGAATTGCTTAGATTACAATAACCAATATAGCAGGAGTCCGCATTACATCCGAAAATCTGATTGCAAATTGATTGATCACAATTCACCAGCGACAGCTAGAGCGACATTAGGGACCTAGCAATAACGATGCCAGGCTATTAGTCGACAGAAGCACATCACAAATATTATTGCCTTCAGGCTTTTGGGGGTAAATAGCATTTAGAGACAAATAAACAAATTAAACGATCATTTGAATTACAACCGCTCTGATTTTAGTATTGCCGTATAATAATTCAAACCAAATCAAATGTTAATGTCTTTATTACGAACACTGCAGCATGTACAGCGTGTCGTATAAACACGGAGGCATGTTCATAATGCGGACAAACAGGCGCTGCACGGCGCGGCACACTCAAGGCGCTCTTACGTTGCCTGCAGGCTCTGCACGTGTCATATTTTTACGTAATTACCACTGCTTGCAGACCCATGGACACCGCACTGAAGCCAGATTCTATATTTACAAATGTACAACGTTAATCTGTCTATTTTTCGGAGAATGTATCTAGTTTTTGACAAAAATGAGTAAATAAACATGGCCTAATATTAATTGATCGACTGGCTGACTGAATATCAGACGTCTATAGGCCCTGACATTCGGCCTTCTACTCATCCTCTCTTTTCTTCAACAACAATTTAACAACTTTTTTTCACCGTGGGCCGGTACAGCTTTTTTTTACAATAGGCCGACAGTAGACCAGCGTGATTCAATAGGCTGTTAGCGGGTCAGAGCCTCGGCCTCAGAAGGGCTTTAACGTGTCCCCCCGCGGGCGTCAAACAAAATACAAAACGTTGCAGCATGACCGTTGACACATTAAATATACATTGGATAATTTATGTGGGTTGTATAGAAATTTATCTCATAATGCAGTTTTTATTGCATTTATCACAGTATATTGAAATGCATATTAAATAGTGCTATAATCGGTAGTTACATAATAATTTAATATACAAAAATTAATGTGCACAAAAACTTTCATGATCATGTTGTGGCCCCCCCCCCAACGAAATTTATTAAATACTCCTGCCCTCGACCTACATGCATAGTGCCTTTATAGAGGCCATTGGCGCACATTGCACGTGTATCTTGCCTCCATAATAGCACACACGTCATGTCAAAATTAGTGGTCTAAGTCAAAGTGTTGTTCTCTGAAATTCGAAAGAGAATTCGTGATGCGCTAATGAGCAGGGGCGTATAACGAACTTTCGAAATGGGGAAGGGGGGGGGGAGCAAATTGGGGAGCAAGCTTGTGGATGGCAGTCAGTTGGCACTAAAGACTAAATTTTATCTAGTTTCTTCCTAACCTCGTTGTCAGAGAAACTGCATTTAACCGCAAGGATGGAGAGTAAATCCACGCGCCTAATTTTGACGCAACTCAACGCGAACACTGCTTTAGCATTCAATTTTAAGACTCCAAGCCAGAAATATTACTTGCCTTGCCAATTTGGAAGGCAGCTGGGGGGGGGGGGGAGTGGGTGGGGGGGCCGTAGACGTTTCATCCTGGGCGCAGATGCCTCCATGCTTTTGTTTTCTTGTAGTTTAGGGACCGGGTGTGTTGCACATGAAGGCTACATACAGTGCGGTTCTGTGCAAGAGAGCCGGCACAGAACCGCTCCCCCTTCTTTAATCGCCTCTTACGACTCGCTCGGGAGATCTGGGCTGCAGGCCAATTCTTTGTTCCCCGGCCTGCAGGGGGCTCCCTCCATGCTCCTGGCAGTTACGCCACTGCTAATGCCCTTGCTACAGACCCGTGCTGTCCGTCAGCGTCAGCCGATGTCCCGTATGTCTTCCATCGCTCGTCGTCTGCCCAAACTTCTCCGCGTCCGCGTTAGTCGAGCGCCGACGCTGCTCCCCCCCGCCCCTCCTCCTCCCGGTCGTCACCCCCCCGCACATCATCATCTGCCTGCTGACGCGCCTGAACTGTGCGTTCACGACGCAGTACAGGACAAAGTTGACGGAAAAATTGACGAGCAGGAGAAAGTTGGCGACCGCCGTAGACGCGCGGAACAGCTGAAACCCGGGCGTCGGCTCCTTGGGGACGATGTAGTCGCGGCAGAACGCGAGGATCTCGGAAGGGGCGACCAGGGCGAGGAAGAGAACAATCAGGCCGATCAGCGTGGGGGTTATGCGGTGTTGAGTCTGGACGCTCGTGACGTCACTCAAGGTCGACGAGCGGCAGTGATGGTGCCGCAGCAGCTGGGAACTCCTTAAGGCCTGCGCGTACGGTTGCGGATTTTCATCATTCGAATAAGGGACAGAGGAAATTAAGCATAAATTTGATTGTCTATTTGTCATGTAAATTTTGATTGTCGCTACGCAGACAAAAGCAACTTATTACTTAATTTTCGACACAATGTAGGCTACTACATTAACCTAATGCATTTCCGCCGTCGATTTACGCGCGATTAAAACAAAAAACAAATATAAGACATGAAAGTAGTATTAAATAATAGCATTGCGTTATTTGAACGATCTTTCATTTGAACATCTTTCAGTGATTAGGCTACAGGTTTGTTGCAATTGCATAAATGAAGCTTACGCCCCAAAATTAGGGACAATTGGCGTCACTTATGCACTTCATGAAAGACGCGGGACAAATGGCCTCAAAGAAGAGACGTCCCTTAAAACAACGTGGGCCCGGAATCCTATACCTGCACGAGGCGGACGTTGCAAGCTGTCAGCACGGGCAGAGGGATGAACATCGAGATGAAAGAGTAGCAGAGGCCGTACCAGAATGCCAATCTCCCGCCGCGGACCAGCGCCCCGCTCTCCTTGATGCGGTAGAAGCAGCGACAATTGTCGTATATCCACTCCCCCGTCCGCTCGTTCGTGCCCGGAGGGAACGGGCAGGGACGGCGTGCCACGCGGTATCGCCAGAAATGAGGAAGATTGACGAGAATACAGGCGGCGAAGACCGCAACGAGCGCTAAGCGGGTCCCACGAATGCTGACCATGACGCGGCTGTGTAGCGGTCGACAGACCGCCAGGTAGCGTCCCACGGCCATCGTAACAGTTAACCACGTGCTGCTCAGCAAAACGACGTTCAGCAGAGCCTCTTCGTACGCTTTAAAGTACAGACGAGGATCGCTGCGACCGGGCGCCGTGAACAGCATCTTGCCAATCAGCGAGCGCAGAAGGTAGACGAGACAGACGATGACGTCAGAAACAGCCAATGCGACGAGAGACATGTTGGCTGATTTCTCCATCCGGTCCATGGAGTGCTGCAGGCGCTTGCGGGTAAGGACGATTAAGTTGAGGATGTTGCCTAGGATGCCGAAGAGAGAAACGATTGGCTCAGCTATGTTGTTGATGACGTACTCGAAGTTTACCTCCGTTGCGCGCTCCGATGTGAAGAGAAGAGTGGTGTTGGTGAAGTACTCGCGACAGTCAATAGTTTGCAGTGGGTGTGTCGCGTTCATTTCGTTGTCGCTTGGCATCGAGGTGGTTTCGTGTTTATTTGACGATGTAGGCATATCCATTGCCGCTTATTGCTTTAATTGTTTGCGTGTCGTATTTACAAGGAAATTCTGAACGTAAGCAGGAACGTAGGAACGTAGTTATTTAGTGTAATGAGTTTTGCACAATGATTGACGAGTGTCAGCATATTAAATTCGTCGCGAATTTAATTTCATATTTTTACGTTATAAGAGTGCACGTAGGTTAGTATGATTGACACGCGTGTATTTTGGTCGCTTAATGTCAGGGTTAAGCTTAGGCGTAGTGGTCAAGTCTAAACCAAAAAACAGTTACTTGCAAATGATACGCCTAATTTGAAAGAGGAAAGCGTAGTCTTGCGCGTGAAGAAAGGAAGAAATGGAGTACATGTAAGCCTCTGCATTTTTGAAGACTGAGCATGCAGTTGCAATACTCTTGTTTTTAGAAGGAGCAGGCGTCAAGATTCGAATGTTTTCATGGTTAAACTAAACCCTGGTAATTTCGAAACACTTCATAATTAGCCCCTGTTTCTACAGCATGTTCAAAGAATTGTTGCAATTGTGAATATTCCGGCCATGCCTAATGCTCTGAAGCATACCACATTCTCTACTGTCTTAAAGTCATCGTTTGGTATTTATTGTAACAGAAACAACGCTGCATTGACGCTGTCTAGAACTCGACTACGCCGGTGTCCGTACTAAATAGTTTAACAGTTTATGACCAGGGCTGTGTTCCATAGGGAGTGACATCATGTGTTACAGTCAGCGTGCATACTGCAGCATTGTAGATTTTGCTTGCATTTATAATATCTGTTGCATGAAATAATACAAAGTTTCCACGACAGGGTTAGAAATGTCTGAAAAATCACTACTAGGCCATCTAATATCACTATACTCTATAAAACGGACCTTAAAACTCCTCAGATCGATCAATACCCTCGCTCAGATGAATGCCTGCGATATAGAACGCACAATTTTATTCTCATCGCGAAGATCCGTCTAAATTGTGTCCAGCGTTCGTTGCGTCGTGTAATGTAGCGTGAGCCGCAGCAAAGCTCGGCAGAGCGCTGTCGCCCAATTATCTCTCGAGATATCGCCTCCCCGCGCCAACGTCGCCTTCTTAATACACGGTCGTCCGCAAATTGCATTTTACGTCGCCAACTGGCAAGCGTTGGTCGACTTTATTTGATGCGACAGGACAACAGAGCGGTTTTATTGAAAAAATGCGAAACTACGCGTGCCATAACGAGTCCGCTATATACAAATTGCCTTGTCAGGCTAAGAATATATATTATATGTTTGTAATGGTGCTTCACTTGAGCTTGAATGCAAATTGCACGCATGTCACGTGGCACTACAGGCTATAGCACACAATTACAATTAGATTTTTGGGAGTTTTGATGCAACCAGTGGCGTAGCCAGGAATTGCTGTTGGGGGGGCCAAAAAAAGGAAAAAGAGTGACCGGTCA
>JAQIWG010005707.1:0-14195 GCA_034695025.1 Chamaedrilus cognettii | reverse complement strand
CCCCCTCCCCCCGCTCAGAAGCTCCGCACGGAGAGAAGAAACTGTGATGCTGTGATCCAGGAAACAAGCCCTCCCACTGGTCACCCGAGAGACCACTGTGATTGGGTATAGGTTTCAGTAGATGGGAAGGGCAGTGGGCTGGGGAGGCTGAGGCAGAGTTATTCGCTCGCCCCTTGTAACTTTGATACCGATTCCGTCATCTCCTTAAATACATTCATTTTCGGGTTCATTGTCCCTCCCCCTGAAGGCTATATATACTCAAAAAAACCCGCCGAAATTTGGGGGCGGGGCGAATTCACGGGCTATGAATTAATCAAAGTCCATTCGCCAGGTGACAGCAGCTGGCCAGGCCAATAGCAGCTGTTGATTATAGGCCTAATACAATAAGAGATGTCCCGGACATGACATTAAACTGTGTCCGGCAGCTTTGCCCCTGCTACCACCATAGGGCAGGACGAAACGTTGTGCCGAGTGGTCTAGGTCGCCGGCCTCGGATTACGAGTGCGGCAGTCGTCGATTCGAATTCCGGAATAATTTGCTTTATGGATCATTGTTTGGTTTAAAGATTACAAACTAATCGATCTGAATTTGAATATAACCGCTTCTAATAATCGGTCTATTTAAAATTCCTTTAAATTTTACAGCCTAGCGCGAAGCATTCAACATAATAGCGACTTTAGAGATGACATATGATATTAAACGTGATGGACTAATGTAAGATAAGCCTTGAAAGTCAGGACTTAAGGGAAGTCAGGATTAAGGGCTGTAAGTTGACCCAAACGCATAACTAAAGTCACGAGCTACATAGAGGAGTGTGTGGGAGGGGGGGGGGGAGAATTCATAATCAAAGAATTTATTATAAAATTTGTCCATGTATCTTTGTACCCCTTATAGTTTCAGTTTGTAGCAGCCTAGGCCTGCACATTTTACTGAGCATTCATGCGATGCAATAACAATATTTAACAATTTTATGATTCTATTTTTTCTTTTGCATTTCTTACAAACTAAATACAACGAAATTAATTTAAATCCTGCTAAACATCGTTTAGGTCTTAAGACACGCGAAATTAATTGAGGGTGTTTTGTGCCAGGCCTGATATGCCTTTACGCGTCAACTAAATGTCAACTAAAGCTGATGCGTTCTCCTGGGCCGTTATACTGTCACAGAATTTAGTCGGCTCCGTCGCGACAGGCAGCGGCAGCCTTCACCGCTCCGCTCCGTCCGTAACCGCGACGCCAAACCCATCTGTGGCCGATCTTTTACCGTGGGCTCTTTGCGCGTTCCTGCTCCTGGACTGATCGACTAAGTCCGAACGCCCGTCCTTGTCGGGACGGAAAGTGGGATGCGCGAAGGACGAGCAGGCGTCGTTTCGCTACCGACGCGGTCGGGTCTTATTGCTAATGTAAGAACGACCTTAAGGGCCTCCTTGCGTCCCATGCTGCGGTGCTACAAGGCGGCCTACTTAGCGCTTGCTCAGCCTAACGTCAAGGCCTATACTATGCTTGCCTATTTCTTAGCCCGTTGTCACTTAGGCCCTTAGGCTTTTAATCTACTCGAACTGCTTCTAGGCCTAATTAACTTCCACAGTTCCTATAGTATTTTTTACATACTCTTGGCCTATCTTAATGACTGTTCGCGCTCATTCAATTAGCCTATTTCTGTCTGTTTGTATAGTCTACTGAATTATGATCGAGTTTCTACCTTTTATCTAGCCTATGAAGACAACGCAGTTTCCTAAATAAGAACTCTTAATTCAGTGAGACAAATATATAAGCATAACACAGTAACGCTGTCACACAACATAGCGCGAGCCAGCCATACATGTATACAAGAGCATTTATTAACGACTTTCTACAATATTAACTTATTTCCTGCTTCGCTCCCGTTAAACTTAGCCGCTTCCTTCAACTTTGCATCCCGTCCTGCTAACTGTCCGAGTCCAACGCTCGACTCCCCGGCAGGTCCTACCGACCGCCCCGGCCCTACGGCCCTCTCTTCCGTCCACTCTCCTTGCGACTTCACTCTGACTCCCGCAGAACGCGTATACCTCCTGAGCTCCATATTCCCCCAGCGACGGCGCGTTATACCCCCACGCGGGCCTGGATTGTGCAATTTACTTAAGAGCCCAAAATGTAGTTTGCTTGAGCGACCACAAACGTTTCCTCCCACAGGTCTACGTGTGTATTTAAGGAACCACAATACGGGGTAGGCCTGATGGCCTAACTTCTCATGTTTATATAATGGACCGCCTTCAATATTTACTTAGCGATCCAAGCGGGCCTGAAGATCTATATCCCAATGTTTACAGAACAACCCATTGAAATATTTACTTAGCGAACCCTTTTCCCAGTATTTACCTAACGAACCAAAGCTGGAGGCCTAATCACGACCCCCCCCCCCCCCAATTTGGGCTACTGAATTCTGCAACAATACTCAGGAATAAATTAAGCAGGAGTAGTAGGCCTACTGCAAAAACGACGTTTTTTAAAACGCTACTCGGATTTAGGAAATGGTTAGCAGTAGCAGTACTCGCAGCATTACTCGTAAAAAATTGACGGTGGTGGAGTAGGGCTACTCGCTTTTTTTAATCGTGTGGCGTAAGTAGTCCACATGCGTCTAAAAAGGCTGGGAAAAGAAAAGGCACTGTTAAGCAGCGCTTTGAAAATCAAACTGGAACTGCTGCATGGTTGCTGAACCTCGATTTAAGTCCTATTTGATTTTGTAGTCCGAATTAACCTATGGAAGTCTATAAGAGAATGGTATCGAATAATTTGATTGGTTAGTTTGGACCACAAAACTAAATCGAACTTAAATCGAGGTCGAGCAAGTAAGCCTATTGTTAAGAATGATCAATGAATTTTTATACTCCCCCTCCGCCCCGCTCATGAGTAGGCCTACTCCTTTTTTGAAAGGTATAGGAGTAGCACTACTCCTATTGTACAAGCAACAGGAGTAACGCAACGCCTATGTTGTAAGGGCTAAACTGAACTATACTTATACTTGCGCACTTGTTAGGCCTACATCTGGTAGGCCAACATGTATGCATGCCGCTCGTATGCATGTATGCATGTATGCATGCCGCTCGTATGCATGTATGCATGTATGCATGCCGCTTGTATGCATGTATGCATGTATGCATGCCGCTCGTATGCATGTATGCATGCCGCTCGTATGCATGTATGCATGTATGCATGCCGCTCGCTCAGAGGCATGCGTCACAGGCGTAAGTGCCATTGGATGACACATTACGTAACTTTAGAAACAGCTATTATCTGGTATATTTGTCAGGAAATTAAGTAAAAACGAAGAAGAGCCACACTGAAGTATTATTTAAACAATGGTCAGCAATTTGATATTCGCTGGCGATGCGAGCAGAAGATTTACGATGTAAACCGACAGGCGGCGTGCTATTCTCACAAAACAGAGTTACCTCAGTGAGGATGGAGGCTAATGAATTTCTATAATTTCCATTTTTAGAACTTGTAAAGTTAGGTCCTCAAAAATAATGTAGATTCATATTTTGGTTGAAGTTAAAGTGTGTTTATGAGACATTAAAACAGACTATGAAGTAGGCCGAGGCTCCCCAACAGCTGCCAAGCGAGTAAAGTGAATAGTCCCCGAAAAAGCGAGTAGTTCCCCGAAAACAGACTTAATCGAACTATCAATACCAAAGAAGAATAATAGGAAAAATACAAGCAACAATCCTTATTACATTATAAGTGCGGCAGCGCGGGTCAGCCACAGGTTCATAGCGCGACACCGGGTCGAGGGACCCAAATTACAGTGTTTTTCGCAGGATTTTTTTTTTGTCGGGGAGGGTGTAAATCCAGTCTGACTCTTTACTCTTTCTTGTCCCCAGTGCAGAACGCACGACCCGGGGGGGGGGGGGGGGGGTGCTAGCAGAAATATTTTTCAAACTATTTTTCAAAGTGCTGGTCCTTCTCCCTTTCTTGTCTATACCTACATTTTCCGCACAAGCGCGTTTTTTTCTCCTAAATCCTAATCCCTCCCCTACGGGGATATATTACTACCCCCATGGGGGTCAGCCTTTGGGGGGGGGGTGTCCAACAAAAAATTGGGGGGGGGGGGGTTATACTACTGCACCCCCCCAGGGGAGTCAGCCTTTGCAGGGGTGTCCAGCAAAAACTGGGGGGGGGGGAGTTAAACCCCTCCCAGGGGGTCTGCGAAATTCCCTGCCAACCTATCGGTCGAGAGGCCGCAGACGGGGCAGGGCGTCACCCCCTTCCCAACTGGCCTACCACTCATTTAACAACGAACATGAAATTATGCAGAAAAATTAATTTGTTTTAAACCCAACTTTAACCCCAAACCCTAATTTACGTCTTTTAAACTAGCCCTAAGAGGCTCAGATTAAATCTAAACCTAACCGTAACCTAATTCATACCCCCCCAACCCTTTGAAAAACACAAAAGCCGCATTTTACCCTGACCCCTTCCCCCGCCCCACCCCCCCACCTGGAGCTAAGGATTATCTGTTGCTGCGCGTTTAGCCGCGACTGAAATTCACTAGCCTAGGCTTCAATAGAAATTTTGTAGAATAATACAACTTTTACCACTAAATTTAAAGTGTAGGGTGGGATTCTGGAATCCGAAAAACGGATAAGAATTATTTGAAGTGGAAAATGATTAAGGTTGGAGAATGAATAATAGTGATTGTCCGTGTTGTATGTTATGTATATTGCACTTTTGACGCACCAAGAATATGTCATGCAAACGGAGATGGAATAACATCGTTTGCTTGAATCGTAGGTGCGGGAGAAGTGCAACAGACTACAATTAGGACTACAAAAGTGTTAATGAAAGTTGTTATCTTCTTCATTCGGTGTTTTTTTAAATTTTTAAAGTTTTGAGATGCATTTTTGCAGAGATGACAACAAGACTACTTATTTTTCGCTTGCAATCAGTTTGATCTGCAGATGTAGTAATAATTTTGCTCCCGCATAAATGCAACGGTAGATTACTTCCTACGCACCTTTATTTGACCCCCAATGTGGTAAAATCATCTTCGTCCGATCCCCTGTGTGACACTAAAAACCTCTTCGTTTGACCTCCTAGGTTTAAATGAGTTGGGCGTCTGCGCTGACAGAGGGCGTGGTTTTCACACGACGTGTATAATCTGCGCAGCCCGCCTGCACGCTATGAGAAATCTGCAGCCCAGTTAGTGGGCGGAGTTTTCACATATCAACACGCGTGCCGATGCCGGCAGGTGGCTACGTTTCACTGGCTGTCGAACATAACTCGATCATTCTGTCCACTTTAACCCATTGCCATGTGATAATACGAAGACAGGGCGTTCGAGAAGGCAGCGGTATTAAGAATATAAAATGGTTTATGAAGAAAAGGGTTAGAAATTAGTTACTTTTCCCCAGTACTCCAGTACTCCGAGTACTGCGGTCATCCGTGTACTAGTTTATCCAATTTGCTCGTAATCCTTGAGATTTCTCCATATCGATAGTAGCCTAGCTACTGCAAGATATTACACTAACCCCTCTAATTAAGTCTCTAACTACCACTGAAAGACAAATGCCGAAAACGTCGTAGAAATCAATTTTAGTTTAACATTTAACAGCCGCTGTTGCTTGGCATTAGGGACCTAATAATGCATTGCCCCCTGATCTAGAAACTACACCGATAAAACATGCAATTTATCCAAATTGTAAAAAATTAAACACCACGCTCCCTATCTTTTCGAAAACAAATTGTCTCCTGTTCGGTATTCTAGCACGTGCCAAGCTCCCGTCGTTGGAGGCCGCGAGACGAACGACAACTATCGAGTGAGGAGGGCGGGGGGAGGGGGGTAAGGGCTGATACACCAGGGGAGAGGGGAGGCCGGGGAGGGGTTGGATGATTGGGAAAGTGGTCGTGAGTGCTATCGTAAAGCGACGCGATTAAAATTTTTAACTGCGGGAGGAGTGCTTGGTGAATATAAAACATAGTTAAGCTTTAAACGTAGCCTATAATGTTTTCAGTAACAACGTGTTAGAAGTGACAGTGATAATAGCGCTATTACTGGTGTCGATAGCGAAGCGAGGTCACCAATGACTCAATTGCGTCTTCGATCGCAGAAATTAATTTTAGAATGGAGTAAACATCCAAATATAATTAAAAGTTCCTTTTTATGGAATGGGTGCTTTATTTAAATATTAACGCTTAATATTAGTATTATTGTTCTTCGATGAAAATCACGTCGGAAACTTGTACATAATGTATGCATATATGCTGCAATGAAACGCATCGAAAATAAGTCATACAAACGGAGATGCAAAAGCATATTTGCTTGAATCTTAGATGATAAATTATGAATATTAGATGATTATATGAATTCAAATTTATCTTAAAACGTCGTGTTCAGCTTTCCGTGCGCAGAAATACATGATGCAACCAAATTAAAAATTCGAAAAAATGCATCAGAACCATTGAGAGAACGGGATTAAACGGCCAAAATTCGAAAAAAATGTCACCGCATAGCCTACTTAGCAAAGCTATATTTTCGCTGATCACATTAGAACCACTGCAATCAATTATCATATTTTATTTGAATGATCATTCTGTTGTTGAATTACTTTGTTGTCAGCATAATAATGTGTTTATTCTAAGATATGAGGGGCTATCAAGCTAGGCTATAGTGTTTCGTATTGCAACAGGTCAATATCGCCGGTGTGTTCTAATTCTATAACTTGATCTCAAACACGTGCAGGGTTTGAGTCTGCGTGCCTGTTATCCTATATATTCATACAATCGCCTTCGATCCACTTCGTATTCTTCGCAAACTTTGTAAATCTTCCCACTTTCATTCATTTTCGCTCCTTTTTGATGTTTAGCGCGCCGATTGCCCGAACGGGGTTGTATATTCCTCCGCGCATAACCGAGCTGTCGGCGCGCCAATGCGATATCGGACGCTGTGAAAGCTGAGTAAATTTGAGTCGACAGGATATCGTCGACGACAGCGTTTGACGCCGCCGTGGCCGCGGCCGCGGTCGCGCGCTGACTGCATGGCGTGGGAATTAGCTCCGAGCTATGCGAGCTAACGCAGCGCACAGACTCCGACAAACTATGCGCCGACGGCTAGAAGTGGCCTGCACGGCGAGGGGGCGGATCCAGAGGAACCCAAGTGGTGTTGACAAGAACCCCCCCTTTCTGCGTGTATGATAGCTGGTTTTAAAATGACAAATGATATGTTTCCGAAACGAAATATCATTATTGATTTGTTAATTTTTGAAGCGCGCTTTAAGCCATATGTAAAGATGTTTTAACATTTTGAAGGCACGACATTTCCATTTTAATGATTTGATACATCACGGAAAGGCGGTCTAAAATGCAGTTGCGCGGAGTTAAGCTAGAGGAACACGTTTACATGTACAATTATAAATAATAGGCATATATTCTGCGAAATTGAAAGAAACATCAAATATCGCTGACAATAAATATTTTGCGCAGCCTATCATTTAGAATTGGATACAATTTGAAGGGTAATCCGCACGGCAAGACGTGTCGGTGTCTTGTCGCGCGGAAAAACCCATGAATTTTAGGTCAATTTCTAAATGACATTCAAAATATTTATTGCCAGCGAAGTTTTATGCAGAATATATGCCTATTATTATAATTTTGTACTTATTCAGGTTTGCTGAACTTCTGTTTGCAGCACTGCAGTGTAGAACTGCATAACTGCAGTTTGCTGAACTTCAGTTTTACTGTATTCCTTCGGCTTAACACCCCGAAACTGCATTTTGGACCGCCTTTCGCCACCGGCTGCGCAGCCCCAGTGTCGCGCGCACGGCTCGTGTGAACGCCGACAAGTGCGTGACACTGTAGACGCAGTAAACGGCGACCCTCAGCAGCCAGTCAGCTGAGCCCCGATTGTCGATTGCGATTCGGACGTGCGAAAATACGGTGCGAGGTCGCGGGCGGCTGCAGCTGTGCCCGCGGGCAAGTTTAAAGATCTGCGAACGACGCTAAAATCGACACAGCCGCAGCCATACGGTCGCAAGTCGTTAATTTGGTCGGGCGTCGCAGACTGTCAACAGCAGTTTGCGTTCTGATCGCTGAGCCATTTTGAAGTTAGGCGTTTTACGACGCAAGACATTTGCGTGCGAAATAGATCGTAGTCGTTTCGCTGATTATCGTGACGAACGGTTTTGTTCTAAAACTGCGTGCGGCGATTCAGGGATCCAGAAACGCAATTTGAACGTAACCTGGAGTAAAATATTATCGTAAAGCTGCTTGTTCGAATACCGTACAGGACTTGTAGCGCTAACCTCGAGTAGATCGTACAGAACAATATCAGGACTTCGGCATGAGATCGAAGTTGAAATCGCCCACATCTAGCTTGCAGCTGCTGTAGCCTATTGGCTGAGACCGAGTAGCTGCTATGTCTAATTGCATCTCCCCCAGCATTATTTCATCGTCCACAATGGTGACAAGCAAAACATCATCGAACGCACAGTTGCGAAAGGTGGGCCCAAATTTTATTATACGTTCATGTTATCATTTCAATTTTTGTTTAGAAATATATGTCAAAGTATTTTTAAACCGCTAAATTTGACTCGCGTTGTAGTTTTTAATTAATTATTGCTTATGAAATGTGTTAAAATAGGCGGATTGATTTTACATGAACGTGTAAAATTGGTCTAATGCTGGCAAGTGCATCATGCTTTTTGTTACGCCAGTAAATGATGTGCGGAGTTAGTTTTAATCTTGCAGTTAGCACCTTATTTCGTTCATAATACGCACTGGGAATGTGAATGAATTAATGATTAAACGATTAATGATGTAATTCATTTCAACTGCCCATTGATTACTCTGCACAGCATTGTTGGAGATAAATCAATTGCTAGCGAATAAAATGTCACAGATCTGAAGCGCGAATAAAATGTTACAGATCTGAAGCGCTAATAAAACATTGCAGATAAATTTTCACGCACGGCCAGTAAAGCGTCTCAAAAAATTTATCTGCACGGCTTATGCAGCGTCGCATATAAGTTAATGCAACGTTACAGATAAATTTATCTGCGCAGCAATCATACTTTGCTGGTACAGATGAATTAATCCGAACAGTTAATTCAACGTTACAGATCAAGAAGCCGCTGATAGAGCGAAGACGAAGAGAGCGTATCAACGACTGCCTAATTCAACTGAAGAGCTTGGTGTTGGAGGCTATGCACAAAGACGTAAGTCCAATTAATAACAGGCCATTATTAAAACAGGTTTATTATTACTGATTAGCCTAGATAATGTTAGATAATGCTAGCTTGTCAATTTTCTCGATTAGGTGCCTGACCATCCAAAAAATAGGACTTGAAGTCGTCTCTGAAAGAAATCATTGCGAGCAATATATCATTGGTTTTGACTAAAGTGGCAAGCATGATCGTAGGCAATAACCTAAACCGAAGCGTAACCCAAAACCAAACAACGACCTGAAATTAAAGTACACTATACTGTACCTGTAACATGTACAGTTGATAAATTTTTGAAAGCAAGATGTACCTTATACTATTACAGCTTGATCAGTTCTTGTACGGTACCTTAAAATTTTGTGGCACGTTCCACGGGCATCTCCACAAATCAATAACATCAAGTTTCAGCTATTAGTGAATGTTTTGTTTTGAAGATTTGCCACTGCAGCTGATTGGTTGTGAAAGTTGTTATTCTGGGTCGTTCTTTAGCTTAGGTTACATGACATTACAACAGTGCTTGCAGGCACTGTTGTAATGTCATGTAACCTAAGCTAAAGAACAGGGGTTGCTCTTAGAATCTGATGCAACGAGCTAAAACAATTCTGGTGAAAATTGAGCTTTAATTTTAACTAGAAAACTTCACGTTTTTTTTATTAATTAGATTTAATCAGTTTGACCGATTGCTAGAATTTTTGTGGTTAAATTGATAATTATTCGTTATTTATTTATTACTATATCATTTATTTTATTTGGATTGATTGTCTATCATAATTCGCGTGAAAGCGATATCGTAGAAGGGAAATCAAAACATCAAACAATAAAACGTTGCACTGTTTTAACAGTTGCAGAAATTCATTGTGCATCGTAAACCTAGGTTAAAGGCAGAAATTTTGTGTGATTACTGAATTGGCCACATAGGGTTTTTCTGCTTCTGTTTTGTGCAGTATGCACATTAACTCCCTTTTATGTCGGTGGTTAACAATTAACAGGCTTCTATTTGGCAAATTATCACGTAGTTTAACTAATTAAATTAGACCCCCTCATCATCTGCATTGTTTCTTTGCCAGGAGTCACGCTATTCGAAAATGGAAAAGGCCGACATTCTGGAGATGACCGTCCTACATCTCAAGGCAGTACAGAAACAGATTTCTCGATCATCGTTGAAATCACCTGTGACGAACGACGAAGATCGAAATCATTGTCTTGCGCGCTACATGATTGGGTTTAGCGAGTGCGCTCACGAAGTAAGCCAGTACCTCAGCAAACCAAGCCGAGACAGCAACGACAACGTTCGATTCAAATTGATGAATCACTTGGGTGGCTGCTTGAGTACAAATTCCGAGCAGGATTGCGATGACATGGAAATGACAGATGATGCTTTCGCATCTGGTTTGGTTCACAAGTTGCACTCTGCACCGACGTCGAGTGATTTAATTCCTCTAAACGTACATCAATCGCCTAATTCCAAGCTCACCAGTGGCTGTCCATCAAAGTTTGACAACACAAATCGAGCAGCTGCAAGTGGGAACCCAGTTTATTATCTATCTTCTGCGTTGTTTGAAGATAAAGTCCAAACAGTTCTACCGCCTTACATCGGCAGTAGGCCTGACGATAATGTAGAAACGATCGCATCCGGTTCAGATCGCAAATCGTTAGGAGGCTATCAGAATAATAGTATATTGACACAAAGCAACAGTGACAGTGACAACGGCATTCGCTCTAGTCCAGTTTATGGGGACATAGCTCCTCCTAGTCAAATAATGAAGATGAAATCTCAGTCGTTTTCAACAGAATTTGCAGAATTGTCACAGAAATTGTCATCGCATGTTGCGCCATTAGATCTACTCGCAAATGTAAAATTTGGCGTTTGGCGTCCATGGTGATTCCAAGAATAATTGATCTGTTGCATTCATTCTAATCAAAACTAATAGTGCAGGGCCTATTTTACAGGTACACTGCAAATTTTGAAGGTAATTGGATGAACCAGTGTGAAAGTCAGTAGTTAGTATATCAGTGACAGAAACTGGCTTCCCTCTTAATAATGCAAACACTCGTTTACAAGCATTATTTTCAGGGCGAAAAGCTTTATTTTTCTGGCAATGTTTTATTGCATCGAAATATAATGTTGTATTGAGTTTGAGTTTTAACGCTTTACTTGAAAAATTATACAGTATTCGATTGTTGTATTTTCAGGCATTTGTTAAGTTTTAATAGATTATACTAGCTATAATGTACTTGAATAATGCCAAATCAATACTTTTGTATAATATTTTATTCAAGTAAGTACAAGTTATGGATGAAAAACAATGGATCAAACTTACAAAGAGAAACTCAGTAAGTAGTATCTCAATCAACTACACCCTTCACTAATAAGCACATGCACAACATGTGCCTTGTATTTGTATGCATCGTGTACGTAATAGAACAAGCATCTTATAACATTAGGACCTATAAAGCGCGTATGCTAAGTTTGTTATTACTAACTTTGAATTGCTGTAGTAAGTGTTATCTAATCTATTGTATTGTGTACTACCGTCAATATTTGGATATATCGAACCATCACGAAACAAAAAAAGTTATGTATTTCTTTGGGACCCAAGCATAAATCGACTAATAGTAACCCTAATTCTATACCTAGGCTGACGTAGGCGAATTTAAGCAAAAGGTGACTGTCTTAACGTAGATTAGAAGCTTGAAGCTGAAACTGAACTAAAAAATTTAATATTGAACTAAAATTTAAAGTAACTTGACACACAAATTTCTTACAGCCTGTGGCAAGAACATGGTACCTTTTCGATCTTATCCCCATAAAATGTGCAAGCGTAAAACTACACGTAGGCTACTGGTGATTTTAAAAACTCATGACACAAGCATCATGCCTAAAAAAAATCATGAGTGCATTTTTAACTGGAGTTGCCAAGGACGAGATCACCTTTAGAACTAGAATGGGGTTGGAGGCAGTGAGAGAGGTGGTAGGAAGAACCGACTGAGATGGATGGGGAGGATAGGATAAAGTGGATGGCCGGTGTCCAATATATCCATGGCTCCAAAGGGCCTACTCCTGCGTTAACCGGGAATGCGGCCACAAATCGCCAGTGTCTGTGCGTGTGTGTGAGATCACCCCTAGCCCCCCTGGGACCGCCACCTCACTTCGGAAACCAATCTAGCACAACCAGGGGGTGCAAACTGCTTTTCCACGGGATGCAACGGCTTTTCCAGGAAGCCAGAGGGGTGCAAGTGTACCCCCTTGCATCAATGTGCGGGTGCCCATTGTGAGGCAGACTCAAATGCGCTGTATTTTGACCGACCGGTCTACGCGGGGGCCTAGTTCATCGTGTCTATTCTGTTTGGACACATTCACGTTTATCTCCCTCATTTTAAGGTTTGGCGTTAAGGTTAGATTGGGGTTAAGGTTCTTATTAGGGTTAGAGCTAGAGGTAGGGTAGAATTTAGTTTAGGGTTTAATGCTAAATCCTCAATGTTCAATTAGTGGGACCAAAATGTTCGAACGATCGAGACCAAGAAGATTGGTCACATGTGTTCATTATCCGAAAAGCAAAACGTCAATTCATTTCTTCAAGTACGCTTCAAGTGAAGTTAACAGTTCTATAGGCTCTCCGGCTTAATTTAGCCGAAAGTCTGATTTAAATTGCGTTGCATATCCTGTTCTAGGTGTCTCACTCCAACCAACGTATGTCAGTCATTTCCTATTTTTGTGTTTAGATACCAAAACCAATATTACTCTGGAAATGCATGTAGCCTAGCTGAAAGCAATAGCTGGTTCCTTGGCCACCGCTGCTGTCCAACAAAGCCATCTCGGCCTGCGTGTCGCCTAGCTTTCTAGCGAATCGACGGGTGCAAAAAGTCAGATTTAGCATTAAGCGTAGCCTAGCCACGTAACCAGGAAAATTTGCGAAGTAGGGGCGCATACGCCTATGGGCTAGCCCCTACATCCTCCGTAAGACAAAAGCTAGCAATATGGATGTATAGTGACTTGTAATTACACAGTTTACTGCACAATAAGGCACTAACGCATCGATCAATTATTACGGATTCCAACATTATACGCCTTGTACTAGTATATAGTTTCATCATTATTATTTTTCTCAGGAATTTGCCTACGAATTATGAGTCGCTTCAATTTTGACTTAGCCTCAAATCTATTTAGATGTTGACTTTTAGACAGAAACCTTCCCCCACATCTAGCCTACCGTAGGCTACAACGCAACCTGTTTGCCTCCAGGGATCGGTAGTCAAAGTCGACTATTGAACAATATCACGACTGGTAATCATGGTTGAAGATCGGTACTTATAAACAGTCAATAATAATTGAGTGCATTCTTCCAGTCTTCGCGTATCATCGAGCAATTGTCAGGCGTCGTGTTAGACCTATAGCAACGGACGCGTTAGCAACCGAGTGCTATCGTTGGGTATATAAAGTGCCATTTCGTGAGCAACGTGTTCGCTCAGCGCTGATTGAGGCCTTTGAAAGTCGTACTGTCAGTGTTGTGCAGAAGCGAAGCGTAAACTAACGACATTAAAATGGTGAGTATCAGTGTCGCAGTTAGCCTTTATATACGCTATACGATGGGCAGGCGTAATGCTTGGTACTAGGCTTTTATTTATATATTGGCTAGGCCTATAGAAACTTAGTCTAAAGCTGTTTGGAGTTTTGAAATATTTTGTAACTCACAGAGCAATCAATGGCAATGTGCAATATTTTTCCTGCATTCTTGAGTTAAGATATGTCGATTCGCATCTAGAATTTTTAGTTCAGATCAAAACGTAAACGCTGTTACACCTTATCTAGGCCTACTATACAATGTTATGTGCTTGATTTCGACTACTAGTATGATTTAGGCTATTAAATTTTGAATATCTATGGTTATTTCGCAGTTTTAACATTGATGTTTCTTGTGCTTTTAGCGTGAGTGCATCAGCATCCATGTGGGCCAGGCCGGCGTGCAGATGGGCAACGCCTGCTGGGAGCTCTACTGCCTC
>JAQIWG010005706.1:0-14197 GCA_034695025.1 Chamaedrilus cognettii | reverse complement strand
CTAAATGAATCATGCACCCTAAATGAATCATGCACCCTAAATGAATCATGCACCCTAAATGAATCATGCACCCTAAACCTCCTGACGCACAGTTTAACACACTCACAGCTCTACACAACCCACTCACCTGGGGACACAGACGAAATCCCCTGAGCTTCCGTCCATGAACGGGCGATAAATAAAACAAGCGCCACGAAGTAGTGCAGCGTTGCAAGCTTATTCTCGACGGATCGGCAATCCATTGCGAATTGTGTGCGTTAGCGTTTGACCGCAGCCGCCGGTTTGTGTGCGGCGCCGCGAACGAGTTGTGTTCTCCGTGTTCTGCCTCTACGTGCAGTGGCGAATAGTGCGGTGTTACCACTCGCTGGATCAAAAGAGATACCTCTTCGTGCAGCATCGAACAGTGGCGTGGCGCAGTGTTACCAAGGAACTCAGAGAAAACTATTAGATTATGATGGTAACGGCCAAAAAACTGAGCGAATACTATCACGTGTATAGATTCTAGTGATAACGGCACGAAATCAAGCGAATGCCACTAGATTCTAAATTCGTCTGCAAGATAATTATTTCCCCTTAGAGTTCTCCCTACTAACACGATAACACCCTTCTGCCACCCCACCCTCCCCCCCATGAAGTCCCTCCCCACCCCCGCGACGCCAATGGCGACGAAGCCGTTGGTTCAGTTGCCATTGACGAATAATGCGTTGAGCTTCGGCTAGCTGCTAGAAGGCGTTCACTGCTCACGTAAGCCGCTCAAGTGGCTAAGCTAAGCTACGGCTAAGCTTAATTGCGAGCTTTGCTCGCGCTACTTTCTCGTGCCTATAGCTTTTGAGCCGCAGTAATTACTAATTTGAATAAGAAATTCCCTTCAACCAACGCTGATCTATGCTTTAAGGTACCTCGGACTCAGAATTCAATAGACTAGACCCAATAGGTGTGTTCTGTGAAGTAATATCTTTATTTCGATCACACGCGCAAATGACACCAGTAGGGAGGGCATCGTGTCATGGCATATTCACTTACCCAAATATTCTTGGGATTTAAGGCCAAATACTGATATAGCCTATTTTTTTTAAACACCAATGTATTGGGCCTTTTGGTGCGTTTTCAACGATGCAAGCCAATCTCGATCTTGATTCCAACAGCTGTTCATACAACCAGTAATAAGTTGTATCGTGACTGAGCCAACACCCTCCACGAACGATTAAGACGTTACGAACAAACTTGGACGATCCTACGGTTAAAACGCGCTAACATGTGCATTTTGCCATGGTAGGTTAGTCATCGTGCATGTAGGCCTACCATTGCAAATTGACCGTGGTAAATTTATCATAGTAAATTTACCATATTATTATACCGATAATGCACTAGCATGAAAATCTGAAGTCATCATAGTAAATTTCTAACCCTAACCCAAACTGCACTGTTATAGGGCTACGATTAGCTTAGGCTCTTATTTTAGGTTCCTTGATTCTTACAACCATTAAACAAGCCCTAAATGTAGCCTACACGTACATAAAAATTTCTATCTTGTATCTCCATCTTGTATTGCTAGCCTATAGAAATTAATGTTATCTATTTAGTAGTACAATGTTCTTGGCTATAGCCTAAAATATTTCAGTAAATAGCCTGCCACGGATCCATGATAGACTTTCTATAGGCAGAAATGAGGAGGCTAATGCTTCAGCTTTATGAGTCCAATCGGTAGGAGGAACGACCATGTTGGATTGTTTCCAGTTTCTACTTTTTATTGCGCAGCGCGGTGTACATAAAGGTCCTTTCACATTTGCGTCATCAGGCTGTCCTTCCGGCTGTCTTCCGCCTGATGACGCGTCCGGCGGGAAGACAGGGTTTCCGGGATGATGCGTGCGTCTTTGCGTCGTCTTCCCAATAACCACCATACATGACATAACCACCGCTTGCGCAGACGCGTCTTGCGGGATGACGCGTCGTCGCTGAATACGATTTGTTCACATTGCGGTCTTGCGACTGGATTCCGGGTGTCGTGCGGGAAGAATTTTTCTTGAAGACTGCTTGATGACGCCGGTGTGAAAGCACCTTGACAGTGTTACAATTACCGTCTATTGCGGCGGTAATATCATGAAGACTGTCATGTGAGAAAGTCATGCAGCATGATTCATGAATTCATGATGCATGCGATTATTCACTTGAACTATGAAACGATCCAATGAAGTGAACGAGCAAAAACAAAACAATTTCACAGAAACACTACGCTCAGTGACGCCTGTAAGCTATACCATCATTATACCAGAACTACACAATGTCATCCACGTCAGTCATGTGCTTATAAACGGTAGAACCACCACCAGCGACCATCAGCGGTGCAAAGGGGCATCAGTTTCCCCCCGCGAGGGGCTACCACAACAACAACAACAACAACAACAGCATGTTCCTATCTATAAACACAATATTTTATTGTTCAATGTTCAATGTTTCGCGTAGAAAAATGCTGAAGGCAGCACAGGCATAATTAAATTTAAGAAATATAACAGATTATGCAATTTATTTCTCAATACTCAATGTCAAACTCAATATAATAAAACTTCGATCGGCTATTAAGGCCTACGGTACTTGTTGGTTTTCTGCAACGATTGGCATTAGGTCATAGGCAAGTATAGCGTCTTCTGTAAATGGTGCTTGCTTCCTTTTCGTCTTTTTAGCCCGAATCCTTGCTTTACTTCTTGAAGAGCGGTTGCTGGACCTACAACGCAAACATTGCTGACAATAAGGTTATGTCAGAGAATTGTAATCGATTATGGTCGCCCTGACATCTCGGCTAATTTAGCTAAACTTTACAATCAGTCTAAATTGTCTCAAATGTCCTGCGTCGCAACAAAATAAATAGGTCGTTTCCCGTCTTAGCTCGCACTCAGGCGCTGTAAAATTCGACGAAAGGAGGGCGTACGGTAACCGTCGCTTCCAATTAGCACCGACTAAGTCTGCCGACTGACGTAATCGGATGAGATGCACAATTTCAGGCAGACATTTTCATTGGCGGTTCCCGACTGAAAAGTTTGAGGGAGCTTATCCTTATGACCCCCCCCCCTCCCCCAGTACTGTAGTCTAGGAAGATATCGTGGGACATATTATCATATAATATAAAGTTCCGTGAAAGGTACTTCTTCCTTTCCGCGCAGAATTTAAGAGCGGGGGAGTGGGAGGAGGGGGGGGGGGGGTAGGAACTGAGGTTTTGAAGAAACTTGCTAACGCGGTGGAATATGATAAAGTTAATGCTTTTCTCTTCCCTCAAACATGCCTGTGTTTAAATAAATGGGCCTATGGCCCAAAACAGATTGAGCATGGGGGGAGGGGGTTTCGTAAAATCTAACGGAGGGGTTTGAGACAAAAAAAACAGCTGGAGAGCTTTATCGGCTTTTCTAGATCTAACGAAGGGAGCTTTAAATCGAACCTGGGAGGGGGGGGGGCTTAACCCCCCCTCCCTTCAAGCCCCATTGCTGAACTACCTCTGGACATTTGGCAGCCATCTGGCATTGGATTAGGGCCTACAGCTGGGTGCATCCACGCAGCCTGGGGCAGGCAATCAATCCAGAGCTGCCGAGCACGGATACTAGATAAAAATCAGAGGGACAAGATAACGACAAATGAACAATGAGCCTAATTGACTACTTAAGCTGTATTATAGCTGAAGTATTAAATTAATCAAAACAAAAAATGGTTTTTAGAAACGACAAAATGAAGCCAACGACACTTTTTGCCTATACTAAGCAACGGAACTCAAAAATTACAATAACATTTCGACAATAAAACCGTCAGAATTTAAAACATTTCAAAAATTAACGAAAAAAGCCCTGAGCATAATAATTATGACAAAAAGATTTTCGAAAAGCGTCGTCGAACTAAACGAAAAGCGTCGTCGAACGTCGAATTGACTACTATGGCCTCACGCTCCCCCCCCCCCTCCCTGGATCCGCTCTAGTAGCCTAGCATTACAGCATCGCGAATGTAATGGATCAGCACAAGAGGCGTGCAAAGTTATACAATCAATTATCAAGCTGACAGCAATGCGCGGGAGCGCACCCCGTTACGGTCAAAGGGCAGTATGCTCTACCCCAGTAGCGCTGCCAGATGTTAGCAGCCTAACACGAATACTATACTCCTGCTTCGTGCATCGTTTAAAGAGTTAAATTGCCAGAAACTATTTTGGCACTCTAATTTAGGCGTTGAATGAGAATATCATAATATAACATACGTGTATAATAACACCGCCACGATAGTATAATTGCATCTTGACTACTTATTGAACTCATGTTAAAACATAAAATGTGTTAACATTTCGCAGTCAGCGGATGATGACAGCTGAATAACGAAATAGTTACCGTAGGCCTATGGGTGAAAAGTCTGATAGGCCGTTATACCAACTGATTAGGTTTGTTTTGGAACCAATTCTGTCCATTAATTCCCACTAATTGAAAGCGGAACATTTTTAGCGTTACGGCGGTGACGTTTTACACGAGTTTGGTTAGAATGCCTGACAACCCCAGATGCGCATTCGACAGAGGGATCATGTTTAAAAAATCTGATCGTTTCTTTAATACCTCATTGGTTTTTCTGCATTAGAGTGAAGAAAATTATAAAAAAAGGCTTCAAAATAGCGCCAACGAGGCTTTTGCTATTTTAGGCATGTCAACATGCCCGTCAGACTCGTCGAGGATCGCTGCGTGTCGAGGAGGAGGCTGGAGTGGATGCTCTGCTAAGCAAAGTTGCAAAGTCGCAAAGTCTCAAAGTCTCAAAGTCTCAAAGTCGCAAAGTTGCAAAATGCATTTAACTAAAATATCTGACCAGAAGTTAAGGCTAATATAAATCTAACCTAAGCAGCGTGCTGTCCACATTGACATGTTAGGCTGAGGCGTAGCCTACTTGCAGGTCTTTGGTTTATTATGTAATGCGAAGTGGACTGGACAGCGGCGTAACTCTCGATAATCTTTTCACTATTGGAGTACCTACTGCAGCAGGCTACGGAATTTTTAGTTCGGTTATTTACCAAGACACAGCAAAAAACGTGAGAAGCATCTTGTGCGGCCGCGTTATCGCATTCCCTGACATCCCGCGTCCGAATGGCACTTCAGTCGTATCGCAACGTCGTCTGCAATAGGATATCCTCACTCCCCAGACGGTTCGAGTTGAACTTACTGAGAAAAGCCCGGATCCAATTTCAATTCAGTCTAGACTGCGCATGAAAACATTCACTAAGCACTTGCATCATCAGACCTTTAATTTGCTCTGCGTGCGGAATAGGAATAAAATTGGTCCTTGTGGCGCGGCAGGTTTTGACTTTGTTTGTGGCAAGGAGGCGAAGATGTGGAACCGTCAATGAGAAATAAGGGCGTTAGTTTAACCTATCCATGATTTAAATGCGTTTATTGAAAAGCAGTCCCGTCCACACTCCACTGTCCTTTTTTCGCAAACTAGTTTACTCATAGGCCCGCTAATTTAATTTTCTTCGCGTTTCTTCAATAAATAGTGTCGCTATCGAATTTTGCATGCTTCTTAATTTGTCGTGTAGAACAGGTTCTTTGCCGTTTTTGATTGAAATATCATCTGAAATGATATTATGGCAGTAACACAACTCGTGATTTTAAGAACTCTGTTTATTAGCAACTGTAATTGTATAGGCTGGATCAATTAATAAGTTTGTTCTAAACTCGTCTTTAGATTTACCTGCATACGGTACTCTAACTTAACTGTTAGTAATTGTACGAAGCGTATTAATAATCGTCATCAAATAATCGCAATAAAAATCCAATACGCCAAGTAGGAACAGGCCTAGACACCTAGTACATCATGAAACCTGCTCTCGCCGAGTTAGTTAAGCCTAATGCGATTGCTTTATATAAAATATTTTTGACAACACGAGAAAGACAAACCAAACCTGGTGAAACATCCGCAGTCGCTACGCCTCCACCTCACCCAACCCACCCCCCTCCTCCACCCCACCCCCACCCCCCCTAACACACAGCTCCTGCTTGTCCGTGAGCAGCAGCCCACACTCCCACTCCGCAGGCCAATGCCCGCCACTTCTCCCCATCTTCCCGCTACATGCTTCCCTCGCCTCGTTACACACGGACCGACACGGAGGCACGGGGGCCTCCAGCGCCCCCCCGGGGGTCGACCCGCACGACGGGGCGTACACGGGGCAGAGGAAGGCCCGGAGTGCCCCCCCGCAGCGCCCTGGATGGTCGATGAATACTCGGTAGGGTCGCAGGGACTCGGCAGCCTCGCGTTCGCTTCGCTGGCCGACGAGATTCGGGTAGCGAGCACCCGAGTAGGACCGGGTAGTATCCGTGTTGGATCGAATAGGCCTAGCACCAGAGTTGGGTCGGCTAGTATCCGAGTTGAACTGGACAGTATCCGAGTTTAATCGCATATTACTCGGGTGGGATCGGATATTACCCGAGCGGGGCTGTATATTGAGGGAATTGAACCGAATTCTACCAGCGGCAGATCGAATAGGCCTGGTATTCGATTGGAACCGAATATTACCCGAGTGGGGTCGGATATAACTCGAGTGGTGCCGGGTGGGTTCAAGGGGAGAGAAGGCGTGGAGGGGCAGACGACAGAACGTGAGCTCGCGTGGCAGGACGCACACAGCAGGAGCGTCCAGGTCTTCCATCTGCAGCTTAGTGTACGCGGGAAGGCTGCTATTCGTCAGGGGATGCGAATACACGCCACACGCGCAGAGAGTGAGCGCCGCCGCGGTTAAACCGATGAGCAAACAGGAATGAGGATACGAACGGATCATTTTAAATGTAGATGAATTATGTACGCCAGCTACTGTAGTAGGCCAGCATAGCCTCAAACAAAATGATATCAAATGAACCAATGGCTTATTGACAAGTTCGCTATGATCCTTTTCTGGTTGTTTCGTTTCGTTCGTCGTTGCTCTGGCAGTCTCTTTTTACTGCAGTCATAACAAAAGCTGATCAGTAGGAATGTTACATGTAGCTATGCCCTATTCCATTTTTAGGCGAATAAATGAAGAAATGTTGAACAAATCTGAGCCTCTGCACTTATGGTTCACAGGTCTAGGATAGATTCAGCTGCTGGACTATAAAAGCGGATCTGTTTTATGCCCTCTATCACCTGATAGCTATCACAAGTTTTAAGGTTCGCAAATTGCGCAAGTGTATACGCTATTCAGATGTAAGATTGGCCTTGCAGCTTACAACTTCCTCACGGTACGCTATGATGCCTATTTTAACAACGGCCGTTGCAGACGCGAATGCTTGAACAGGCATTTTCTAGTGTCTAGCATCTGTCAACATAAACCAACTCACTACGCTTTCAGCTCCGCTTCAAGGCTATGCTAACTAACGTCAGAGTTGTGAAGCGTTAAGACACCAGAGACATTAAAATCTGGTGTCGGACTGCTACCGGTCGATATGGTGTTGAAAATTTGGAATGCACAAAAACAGACCCATTGAGCATCATTATGCAGCATTATAGCATACGCCCAGTCCTCTCGCGAGAAAATATAGCAATTTGAGGTTTTCACTCCTGTACTACCTAGCAGCCTATCATATGCCTAGCATTAAGTAAAATGTGCAATGGTGCACTTCAAGTGCTTCGTTCAATTAACTTTGCATTGCACTCCAGAGCCAATTAGCTTAAGACTACAAACAATATAGACGAAAGCGCGTAGACCTAAGTTCAATATTGCGCGACATTAGCACTGTAGCCTACATGTACATGTAAGCCAACGGTGTGCAAATCTGCTTTCGGTGGACAACATTACCTAATTCGACCTTTCCTAGTCTAAACAAATGTGACCCCATCAGCGTAGAAACGCGGATTCTGACTACAATGTCGTGGCAGGCTCGTCTGAGAAATCAGACATGTTATCGTTATAGTCGAAGGCCCAAAGCTTTCGAAAATAGATTATTTACAACCACATATCGACTATAGGCCAGAACAGTTCACCAGACAGTAACTTTCCTAGTGGCCGATCGGAGAATGTTCGATGGAACTTTACTTAGGTTAGGCCAATTTGTCTTGCTTTTTCACGCGCAGACGCGACCCCAGCCGAATACAGCGACGTTTCGTTTGGTCTAGAGGTGCTATCAGACATTTCAATCTTCACGCCCCAACGGACCCCGAATATCAGTTACAAGTAGTTTATTGCTCGGTGTTGATTGGACGAGAGCTATTCTCGCATCCGAGTGCGTTTGCCCTGAGGGAAGGGCGTCCGTCGAGACAGGGCAAAATTAGGTCAGGGGTCGATATTTGTTATGACCGGGGGCCGAGGGGGGGGGGGTAAAACATTTGTGCCGGGGGTCAGTTTGTGAAAAGAAGATGGAAGAGTCCACAAAATCAGTCGACGGGGGGGGGGAGGGGGAGTCGAGAGCGACATGTATATGTGTGGGGGGTCAGATTTGATCCTAAGCTGGGAAAGTCTAAGGCAGAGGGTTCAACCCTTCAGTGTGATAGGCCTAACCCCAAGATCTACCCCGAGTGTAGAAATTCAGAAAAATCTGCAAAACTCGTTATGCAATCGCAATAAATTTAGCTGGAAACGGTGTGAAGAGAATGTAAGGAAGAAACTGCTGCTGTGGAATGGCTTATTAATTTTTTTTTTTGAGGGGGGGTTATTAATAGCGCAGACGCGTACAATTTTGTTCCAATAAATATCACAACGCTAGAATGTTTGCGCTTTGAAAATTATTGAGTTTGCTCTACAGGCCTAGGTCATTCTATTTGACATGCAGCAAGAAATAATGACCACGAATCCACATCAACTTATTGTGAAACAAAACTATTCAAGTATTGACAGCCAATGTTATAACTTACACGCACAAAATAAATAATAATCAATTTACTCAATTCAACTCAGATCTAAACAACAACGATTAAAAGACAGTGAAAAAACATGAAATATTATATACCCGAACTGCCTTTAAAGCAAACTGGTCGATTAGAGACAAAGTTCTTACATGAGTAAGAACTGCTTAATCACACAGTGGGCCAATACTTAAGCAGATTACAGCATACATTTTTATGTTCTCATAACTAAATACATACAAAAATAGGTTGCATATTTGTTTGAACGTCATTGAATGGGTAAATGAAGTCAAATTGAAAGTGCAAAAGCTTAACTATCACTGCATATCAAGGAACATTGCGCGTTGAGTCACAACGCTGACAACAACTAAGCCTAAGCCTATCCAGTATCCAGTGTCAATCAACATTCAAATAGTTCAACAATACGAAAGCCTTACAATGTAAACAATTCAAATGATATAAAAAACTTTTGACTTGTCGCGAGTTCGATATTATCACACGTAGACGATACTATAATGTTAAACGCTATGTCGATATCGATACTGTCACGTTCAAGACTTCGTCTTGTTGATACTGTCAGATTTTCGAAAGCACCATGATCGAAACTCCACCCTGTTTATTGCAGACTATTCAGTTCGGAGTATAACTTTTTTAAACACTCCCGCTTCCACACCGTCCACAAAATGACCGTATCAAAAAAAATCTAAGAAATTCCACCCGAAAACGGATTAAGCTATTATCACCAGAAGAAACTTTGTTTTGTAATTCAGACAATTTCTTTTGAAAGAGTAGGGCCAGATGCCGGCAGCGTCTTTACGTTTTCTCCAAAAGACAGTTTGCATGCAGCGCAGTGCAGTATCATAATAAAGAGTGCTTATCAAATTCCGTAAAAGAAACATTGTCATAAACATTCCTTTCTCCCCAAAAATTTATCAACATTTTTTTCTAATTTTTAAGAATAAATAACTTTTCCCTGAAAAACCGAACGGACGGCGCAAAAAAAAAATCAATATTCTTCACGAAAAACCCCACATCTCCCAAGATCCAAGATCTTCCAACACCCCCCAGGTAACCCCCTCAGCAGAGCATTCCGCGCATGCCGGTCTTGCGCCCATAGTTCACCAGCCTCGGGCTCGTCGCCATCTTTCCCCAAGCAGCGAGCGGGACGACGAGTGCGCTGCAGTTGTCCTCGGAGCCGTAGAAGAGGGCCTGGTCGACCAGGAGGGCCGCGGCCTCAAGGGGATCGCGGCAGGAAGACACGAGATCGACGACTTCTGTCGAACTGATCTCGTTGTGGATGCCGTCCGTCGTGAGCGCGAGGAAGGAGGCGGATCCGCTGCTGATCTGAGTGAGCAGTCACAACATATGTATACATCTGTAATTATAATTAAAAGCTCGAGAAACATTTTTTGACATAATTTTCATAACCTGTATGGTCCAACGATTGAAAATAATAAAAATCAGTTTCGCTTTTTTTGTCATCAATTCTGTTAATGTCGACGTATTCAGACCGTTCACTAGTACACGTTTGTGGCCCAGTGAGGACTGCACGAGCCGGGTTTTGGGACCGGATGCCGTTCCTGACGCCAACCAAACAATAATTGTCTGGCACGCGTTTCAGCTAGCGACACTTATGTTTTCAACAACCTTGTTAAAAGGCCTATAACGCATGGTTTCCTAGTTGCTTGCACGGGGACTTGAGTAATCGCCAATTTTTGGTTAAAAAAACTCCAAAAAAGCAAGAAAATATAGCAATCTGGCTAACGCATTTTTTCAAAGTCACCCAACTAAGAGTTAATAATGACAAACTCACATCTATGGACACGACATCAGGGTCGGCGATCACTCCGAACTCTTTCAGCTCTACATCTCCGATGCTCCGGGTCATCTCCAGCCTCCCGTTGACCCTTGACCTCCCTAGGCTGCTCCAGGTCAGATGACCCCCACACGCGATGATTCGCTCCGCCTCCGCCTCAATGGACGGCAGGTGATCGGTTGTTAGGCGGAGGGTTTCATCGTCGCGGCGCAGAAACGCACGAGTGTCGCCGGTGTGCGCGATGGTTAGGGACACGCCGTCACGCAGCAGGCAGACCGTGGCAGTGGTGCCACTGGACCATGCTTTCCTGCCTGCAACAAGAGCGTCATGTCATATTAGTTATTCATTTAATTTAACTATTCTTATTTGCGTGTGGACGCATGATCATAGGGTTTTGTATTATGGACGTTGGCGCAGTGAACATTGAAGAAACTAATTTTAAACTATGAGACAGATTTGTGTATTTTTAATTTAAGCTGATGCTTAAACTGGCATATGCTAGTTGAGGATTGGTATTGTATTTTATGATCAATGTATTTTATGATCAAAAAAGCATGAAAATGGTGCCATCTTTCAAATTCATTATTATAAAAAATCAGCAAATGGGTTAAGTTAATCAAATTAAATCAATAAAATAAAATAAATCCTCACCTTCGCGACACTGTTGTTTGTGCAGCTTCACAAAGCTTTCATTCACATCCGCGTACGCCCTGCGTAGCACCCCCTCCAAATACTCCTTACCCCCCTCCAAATACTCCTTACCCCCCTCCAAATACTCCGCGATACACCCGGGCAGAAACTCTACCACATGCTCTACCGCCTCACTCCCCCCATGCCCATCAAACACACCAAACAACACCAGCCCCGGCCGCAGCTCCGCCACAATCACTCGATCCTCATTGGTTGCTCGTCGTCCAATCAGAGACTTGATACCGATGGCCGGAAGTTGGATGTGGGGTAGTTTTTGTCCGTGTGAGGGGTGGGGTAGTTTGACATGTGGGGCTTTGACGGGGCGGGTGTTCCAGGAGAGAAGGGCATCAAAGTTTGCCCCGATGGATGGAGACGCTGCAGGGCCGTTACTGAGAAGCATCTAAAATACAAAATTATACCAATTGTCTTATTTTTTCTGAAAAAAACATTCTATTTGTTCAGTCAATTTTATAAATATTTACATTTAAAGAGCGTTTACATTATTATATCGTGTTTTGAAAACTTCTCAAAGTCAATTTTCTATCGTGTCTGTGAAAACTTCTCGAAGCTAATTTTCTACAAGCAACTAAAATAAAACGTATAAATGGGTAAATGTTATGAAAGCCGTTCGTAAATGACTGAAATGAACAAGATAGAACGTGCTACAACAAGAATATAAATCACCCTCAGAGACTGAGTTAAAAAAAGAATAAGTTTGAAGCCCAGAGTTCCCAGGTTAGTCGTAAAAGGCGAGTAAGAATGTAGGGGGGGGGCGGTTCTTTGAACTGTTATAGTCTGTATTCCTACGCACGATCCTTAAACTCGCAAAAATCACCAAAGATCACAGTTAATTTTTCTCTAAAAGTGTACAACATCCTCACTTTTCCATATCATCCCCTCAAATAAATTTACCAGATTATTTTACCCAGTGCTGTTTCTCTGATAGGGGATGCTGAGGCAGGACGTCGCTGACGGAGCTCATAGCCTTGGCAGCCTGTGCTCGGCTCGCTCGCTGCCTGGTGGCCGCGATCAACTGATGCCCGATGCTGCTGCTGCTGCCACTGCTGCTGTGTCGGACTGGCACGGCGCCAGAGAGGAGATCGGCTGTGATGCGGCTGCAGCTGCTACGCAAACGAACTGTCAGCACTTTTCCGATAGGAAGCATTGTCGATCTAAGTCTGAAAGGACAAAATATATAGGTTTCACTTGACAGCGTAGGATTCAGACCAGGAAACACCAGAAGAAGGGACGCTGACCTTCATACAACATGTATCGTGGACAACATGAAAGGAGAATCATGTTGGAAATTCTGAAATAACCAGATCGACAGAATAACCTGCATACAGAAATTTAACTTTTAAAGATCATTCAACATTCCCCTCCCCTAAAAAAGCGACTTGCAATGGTGACTTTTCTGTCTTCAATTATGAGTAAACATAGCCCTATAACAAAATATTAGCTCCTCCTCTCAAGCACAGACCCATTCTAAGTTAATGCGAACATCGCACATGTAAATCAGGCTTGTCCAAAATGTGTAACCTTAATGGGTACTTTATTAGATTAAAATGCTAAATTCATCTTAGGCTGAGCTTATGCTACAAAAATCAAGAATCAAGGCCTACCTTGTTTGTACGCTTGCTCTTTAGATTACACCGTCAGTGAACGGGCCGCTCTAACGCGTTGTATAGGATAGCCTAGTCTAAGTTCGTCACTGAATGCAGAAACACTGACAATCAGATTAGGCTCCTATTATCAGAAGAGCAGTTAATAAACAAACTTTGTTTATGCAACAGCGTGGGTATAGAGCGAGTGAAGCCTTCAACTTTGCTTTAGTTGTTTTTATACGACTATGCTACCTTTAGCCTATGCCTCTAGCGCGAATGAGGTCTCAAAACAAGTTCAGCATTAGGCTATACAGCAGGAAATACACCAACGCATTTCGTCAGCTGCGTTTTGATTGGCCGCGAAGCCCCTACGTGCGGGCGCACCTTCTCGCGGTCAAGGTCAAGTTCGAACGAACTTGATAAGGGCTTCTCTGATTGGCCGAGAGCTGGCACGGCCCACTTCAGTCGGACATTGTGAATGAGTGATGGATTGTTGTGTTAAATTCCACAGCGGATTGCATCAGCATGAATGTTGTTGTGCATCATGGGATCAGCTGCATGTAGGCCTTTACTCGACGCACGAGAGCACTTCGGGCTTGGCACAGTTATAGCCTACTGGTGTCAAGGGCGGATCAAGTGGGGGAAGGGGGGTCGCGGGGGAGGGGGGTATATGTAAAAGGAAGGGCATTGACACCTCCTCCTGTAAAGATGCGTTTAATAAATCAATGAGAGTGACAATTATTTTGAAATGAAATTCAGTTAAGAAGCATGACCATAGCCTATATTTGATTATCACTATCGAAAAAAAATATTCGAATTACTATGCCATGGCCTATTGATAAAAATAGGGTCAATGTCTGCTCTGTTTAGCCTAGGCCTACTCATTACTCAACAAAAGTTCAATCCTAAAATCCTCGTTCAAAGATCAACGCTAGCACGCCATGTAACTAAATTCGCAGTTGCTCACAAAAAATACTAAATTTTGCATTTTATGATTTATGATAGAATAAAATGGTATGGTATGCTACTTGGCTTCTACTTCTATTCCTGCCCCACTGGACTGAAATAAAATTAATTCAGTCATTTAGCCGCCGCTTGGCATAATGTAAACTTTGTACATCTTTTTGATGCATATTGTTGTTTTCAGACAAGAAATTCCCACCCTCTATTATCGTTCACACACTGTCAACTCTCACACGGCATGTCGACTTTGGTCTAGCCTGCTGGCGCACCCCATCCTTGTATCTATTTTCCTTTTAAGCCCATTCTA
>JAQIWG010005705.1:0-14197 GCA_034695025.1 Chamaedrilus cognettii | reverse complement strand
AAATTTTTTAAATGTTTTTTGTTTCTGATAGAATCAGACATTTTTCTTTTAACTTAAAGTTTATTCGAACGAATGGTATCTTTGCAAGATTCCTTTTGAAAATAAGCAAATTGTATTTTGATGCAACTTTTTTGCACTTTATATCAAGTTAGCATTGTTTTATAACAAATAGCAACAAAATAAAAAATGGCTGTTTCCCGTATTTCTTATGCTGCGTCGAGAATTAAGCGTTACCAAAGATGACAGTGCGACTGTTTAAACTTTTTGAATCATGATCGCCATCGCAATTAACATTGTTGTCTTGTACAAAATATTTAATTTTGAATATTTATTTAGTTATTTATTGATTCGAGAGCAACTTGGTTTTTATTTATACGTGCATTTATTAATCGTCGTATTTGTAAGTCTGAGAGCGCGGTTGGCTACAATCTAATTGTAAATATTTCGAAAATGTACGAACTTGCGTGCGGCAATACGCTTAAATTATATTAATCTTTGAATTATTATCGTTAAATTACAATGGCCTAAATAATTAGGTTTTAACGTTTGAACATCAAACTCCTTTAATTTTGAAGAAGAAATCAAATCCTGTGTATTTAAAGGTTGACCAATAGAATCCCGGCAAAGATTTTGCGTCCCTTCGTGCACCCTTGGAAAAGGTGGTTTAAATTCGTCAGCCCTGCAAATAATCATCTATTAGGGTGGAGTGCAGTAGTGAAGTTGAAGTTGAAGTAATACTGATTCTAGTCCTGGAATGCACTAGCCTACTGGTTTGTATTTACAAATATAAAATGTTACCTATTATACAGATCGGCATTGATACAGAAATTTCTAAATAGCGAGAGTCAATTTGAGTTGCCGGTATTTTTTCTTTCTAAGCTATTTGTCTATTAACCGCTTATATTCATATTGATGTAATTATATTATCGAATAAAATAAAGGATAAGCGAACTTGAGCCAATCGGAAGGAATAAAGTATCGATTAAAATTTTTAAAGAAAAATTCTAATGGGTCTTGTATCCGTACCCACCATTGCGAGTTAACCTCGCGTTGGCTCAATCGGGGGATTCTGTGACGTCACGCTAGTCACAGGAGATTGACAACGGTCACTCTCAACTCGCTGATTGATCAACTTGAGGTTAACTCGCAATAGTTGATACGGATATTAGAGTTTGTGATATGCTTGTAAATTTTAATGTGGACGCTTCCGGCATGTAGTATTGCCTAATTTGATAAATATAGCCAATTGGCTCTGGTCATTTCTACTTGCACACAGGGATTTATCCAACAACCCCCTCACACCCCCATAACAACACCCTCCTCTGTTTTTGAGCTACTCTCCCCAAAAATTTGAGTTTTAACACCTTGTTTAACACTTTTGGTCACACCCCCCTGAAATTTCTAACACCCCTCAATTTTAAAATCCTGGATTTTGTATATGCAATAGATGTATTTTTCAACTTAGGGTCAATCGAATACTCTCCTGGTATGTCTCAGACTGTATAGTACACATGCACGCCGTATTGTAATGTAATGGTTGTTTTTTTATGTTGTTCTGTTAGTTTTTGTTTCGCTCTCAATCACTTTCTCGATATTGCTGCAATAGGGGAGATCAAGAGAAATAAAAATAGCTCCCGCTAAGGCCGAGTTTTTTCAAAAAGTCTTAAAATTAAATCTGAGGTCGTGACGTCATCACATCCAATGAGCGTGCTGAACGCTTGATCTATCATTAATTTAACGCCATTTGGTTGGTTCTTTTGATTTAAATCTTTGATCAAAATTTTAACTCAAGATGGAAAAACCCAACGTAAGAATTAGAGCGTCTCAATCTGTCATCGTTCTTTGGGGTGGTGCAAAATGAAGGTGAAATAGTCTCTGCATATAATGATCTTTCAATGCTCTCAACGCCCCCTGCCGCCTTCATTGCTCCCTGCAGGCCGGGGAACAAAGAATTGGCTTGGAGCCCAGAGCTCCTCGGGCGAGTCGTAAGTGGCGACTAAAGAAAGGGGAGCGGTTCTGTGCTGGCTCTCTTGCACAGAACCAGACTGTATATAGCCCGGGAGTCCATAAACTACAAAAAAATATTGCTCACAGCGATGTAAATTTTGTGAAGATGACTTTCTAGGGGGTGTTTGAGCCAAAACAACTCAGGATGGATCTACTAGAACAACAGTTCCCTAATTTGAGCAGAGAAGTGAAGTGGGCGTGACTCTACAATTTGCCCTGGCAGCAAGTCGAGGAACAAAGAATAGACTTGAAGACCAGAGCTCTCTGGGCGACTAAAGAAGGGGGAGTGGTTCTGTGGCGGCCCTCTTACATCGAACCGGACTGCAATCGTCTTTGCCACAACACACGGTCCTTAAACTGCCAATCCGAATCCTAGAATTTGCAACATTGGCCAGCGCCAGCTCATATCATTGGCATATGTTGACTATTCAAGTATTTTAAATTGCGGAATTTTTGAGATTTTCCATTTATAGCGCGCGTCGATCTCTCCTATTTACGTCTAACCATGGCGCAGTTTCTGCCCGTCATTCATTCAACGTACAATGTGATTCTATTTAATTTGTATGATGATCGCTTTTGTAAGTTTTACAATTAAAGATTCTCAAAATGTGCGGCGCGGCGTGTGCTTCTATTGGTCGTTTTGATGATGACGTCACGCCAGTATTTGTTGCATTATCACGAAGCGTCTCATTGCGCTGCTTATTGTTAAATATATTAGCGTTTAGCTTTGGGCCTCCTTCCCACGATGCATATTTGGCATGCAACCGTGTTAAGAAAATGACAAAGTGCAATGTTCGTTGTCATGACAACGATTTCCTTAACTGGGTTTCATGCGCGGCTTGCATGAAACCCAGTTAAGGACATTTTACATCGTAATTTTCTTCACATGGTTGCATGCAAAACTGCAATCAAAATTGCATGCCACATTGCATGCAAAATGTGCACCGTGGAAAGAAACCCTTAGACATAATAGTCCAAGCTCGCAATGTATCTTGATGCGTTCTGGCTTCAGGCGAATGCGGCTTGAAATCAGAGACAATGTATCGGCCTCCTTAGTATCAATAATCATCATAGTACCGTAGTTGTATTTGTGTGCAAACTTTTGTTTAGCAGTATTGTGCAATATCGTGGGGTACTGTTTATATGATTGTGTAATGGTCAATAGAACTTAGTCAATAGTCGAAATGGTCAATAGAATTTAGAGTTAAAGTGCCCGCACACCTATCGGTCAAAACGGAGAAAGTTTTGTCGTTAAGGACACTAGTTCATAGAGAACTCGTCGAGCCGCCGACTGCTTGCGGTCGCTTGTCTTGACGCGCAGACCTGACGATGTGATCGCTTAACGACGAACGCTGCACGCAGCATTCTTTTTGTTAAGGTCACAGTGACCGCAACGACTGCGGCTGGCGTTCGTTTGACCAACGGCGCGCACAGCTAGCGGTCCCGTATCTATTCGGTCAAACGAGCGCTACGGTAAACTTCCTTCGTTTTGACTGAAAGGTGTGCAGGCACTATTAGGTCCCATTTCATAGCTTCTTCCTAAGAAGCAACTTAGTGTCGCACTCAGCGACTGTTGTCCGGAGTTATAACCACGTTTTAGCGAACACTTACGTATATCCTACACTGTGTGTTTGTAATAAAATCTATTTGATTTGATTTGAAAGCCTTACTCGCCAAGGAAGAGAATTTAACGGTACCACACCAAAACTGTCGTTTTTATTTTAATTTTATTCTGAGAAGACAAGAATTAGTTCAGCATCTATTTCTGTCAATTTGAATTGAATGAAAATATGCAATTTATATGGCTTAAAATTTATGACGTCTCACTAGTTTTGTGAGGTCAACAATTCATGCATAAATGAAACGCTTTTTCGGATAGCAGTTGTGGGCTACCGTTAAATTCTCTTACTTGACGATGAGGGTTCCTTAGGAAGGAGCTTATGATCGTGTTTGAAATCAAACCTTAGCCTAATCTCTGCATTTTAGGATCCGTTATACTTTAAGATATGAAATTTTTCATGTGCATGTCATTTTGGCGAATCGGCAACAATCGCCAAACTGACATGCGCAAAAATTACGCTGCAAGAGCTCTTTATAATAGGCAGTCTTCAAAAAAGCGAAAACAAAGTGCATTAAAATTTCGAAAGGGGCCATTCGCAAAAACTGCTTGCAGCTAAAATTTCGTGTTTTGCAGTCATGCGCAGCGATGTTGTCTGTTGCAACTACAGTTCAGGTTCTCCCTTTAGTGCAGCGTCTCTTTCTCGTTATTGTGCAACGTGCAGCGATATTCGTCGAGTTAACGTTTTGCCTAAACATATCGTTTGAACGTCGCTTCCGAAGCAGAAGCAGCCCATCTCTGCGTTCGCTTGTCATCGTTAAATAGTTTCTGTTGCAGTTTTAGTCATTGTGGTCGATATGATATTGCACTGTATTGCTCGCCGTGTAAACTATCATCGATATAGTCGCAGCAGCGTTGAGCGGAGCTAGCAGCTCTTCTCTACATTGCTGTGTCGCTAGGCGTACGAGGATCTTTGCAAGAAAATGCCGTTCAACAAAGTTCATTTGAAGATAAACTTTTGCTAACGTGCTTAGGATGCAGCTAATCAAAAATACGTTAATTTGAAGCTTCGTTTTGTTTATGATAATCTCTTACAATTATGTTTTTAAATACGTCTACTTATTCCATTTTATAGCTAACGATGTGTGAAGATAAAAATTGTTGCTTTATCCGTACACGTTATAGCAATTTGGTTTCCTTTGACAGTGACGCTTAATCCGTTACATCGCATTTTGCAGTCAGATTTCGATCCACCTTGCTGCAAAATGCCATATTTATTATGCCGTGTTTCCTTTCTAATCTCGAATAATAAAAAAAAGCGGAGTACGAAATCATGGATCCGTGAGCGCTTTTTTTTGGGATTTTCTGCTGTGATTAAACGGATCTATCCAATTCACAACGCTAGTCTAGTTTTTGAATGTTTTGCGAGCATCAGTGATTTTTGCCATATACAATGAAATAGTTTTTTGTTAAGTTGACAATTGTAGTCAGATTATCATGACTTATCTTTCAATTGACATCTTTAAGACTCGATTTCATAGTCGTTCCTCAACTACTACCTCGACTCCTACCTTGACGTAGAAAGACAATTTAACAGCAGCCCATAACTGCCATTCAAAAAAGCTTTTTCCTTACTCCATTTGAATTAATATACCACGTCATTAAATTAACGTGACGTCGTAGATTTAAAGAAAAACGATTTTCTGTTTACACTGATTTTAAATTATAGTGATTTCTTGTGGAAATAAATTTGTGCCTTTAAAATTTTGAAATAACTTTAGAGTTTTTTCAAACTGCAGTTATTGGCTGCTGGGAAATTGTCTTTCTAGGTCAAGGTAGTAGTCTAGGTAGGAGTTGAGGAACGACTATGAAATCGACTCTAAGGGCTAGTTTTTCCAACACAGATTAAATGATGGTTCAGAATTTAGCCTATGCAAAAAGGTGGGTTAACTCCTGAACCACCATTAAATCCATGTGGGAGAAACCAGCCCTAAATGATTCATACAGGTATGTGTTAAAATTATCAAGTTTTTGAAATATTCAGTTTTGGTTAGCGCGTCCGTGGTTTTGTCGAATGGATTGAATCGCTTTTGTAGTGATTAGCGATTATTATACGTGATGAGTTTAACTTAGAACCTCTAATCTCAAAGCAATCTGTAAATTTATGTTAAAAAATGATCAAATTTTTGTGGCATCGAGCACAAAATTGAGAATTGCATGGCTTTAATTGCATTTGACTGTTGGCTTCATATTTTTAGATGACGTAACCACTTTCTTTTTTTATTCCTTGCGAGCTTTTTGACAATAATTCTTGCAACCTTATTCGGATTTTCACTTGAATAATGTTAGAGGTTAACATTATTCCAGTTTAAAGATATGGAAAACAAGTTTTCAAATACAAATTTGACATTGACTTCGCATGTATATAATTATGTAACGGTTCGTTCATAACAGTATGTAATATTTCTGCACGTAAATCATCTCAAAGTTTCTCATTTCTTGGTTTTGAGTTTATAATTAAATTGTTTTTTACGTTCGATCGCTTCAATGGTCATGTACGTGTAATTGTGTGCTACGTTCGTTTTTGTGTCGTTTTTTATTTATCACGCTGTTCACCCGGGCTGCCCCCAGATTCTCCACTAAGGAGAATTATCTCCCACACTAGGGACATCTCCCACCCCCCCCCCCCCCAAAAAAAATCACGAGTCAAAATATTTTTATGAAGAGCGTTCTAATTCAAGCCCTATTTAATGTTGCCGCTTTAATTCCACCCCTTAATGTTGCTTGATCCGCACCTACGATGCAAGCAAATGATATTTTTTCATCTCCGTTTGTATGACATATTTTTGGTGCGTTGCAAGTGCAATATACATATTTGTAAAGCCCATCCCTTTATACTACACTTGTGAAACCGACCCCCCCCCCTCCCCCACAAACTTTCAACTATGACCATCAACCCCCCCCCTTAATGCATGAGTCAAAGTGCTTTTAAAACAACATTAAAATTTCAACCATATAGTGCCACAACGACTCATTTTGGAAATTTTTTTCTCGACCCCTGCACTGCCGACCTTCCACCCCCCACCAGGGTGATTGACCCCCCCCTCACTTAAAATTTTTTCTCGATCTGATCTAGTCTGTGAAATATAGTTTCACAGATTATACCTGTATTATACCCGATTATACCTGTATCCGCTGAATTAGTTCTAAATAACTGAATAAATAAATAAATGAACCCTAAACACTGCAAAACAGTCGAATACGCCAAAGCCAAAAAAGCATTTTAATAACATATTTATCTAAATATTTCATAAATTTCCTCCCCCCCCCCCCGTTCCCGAACGTGAAATTTGCGTCACGCCGTTTTCAGTCACGCTTGCGTTATTCAGCATAGGCCTAGTCTTCAGTGGATGCTGTATTAGTCTGTTACGCGACCGCGGAGTTAATTTAAGTATTTTGTAATATACGTTTGATGTTAGCAAAGAGTAGGCTATGACGAAAAATTTATCGAGCGTTTCTCTTGGTGCAATAGCATTGATGCTCATGATATAATGATTATATCGTGATATTTATGATGATATCATATCCTTGTTTTGTAGTCACCAGTGTTCCCTCGATAATTGATTTTCTTTGTGAAAAACAATTTCAGTGTCATGACGCGTATCGTTTATTTATATCTGTCCGTACGTTATCAAATGTCAACCGTTGTACTTTTTATTTTAGTTTATTGTACGTATAAATATAGTCGTTATGTGAGTCTGACTTGGCGTGAGTGATTAAATAACGTTAGATACCTGGTAGTCAGTAGGGCAAAACACTTGAATTATATGAATCGAAGATGAGTAGGGGTGCTTCCAGAAATTACACTGGGTTCAAAAAGAGTTTTTCGTATTTAGGCTACTCGTACTTTCTAGCTCAATCTCCTTCAAAACCGCAATAGGAACAAATGCTAGAAATATATTCAGTTTCACACATTGAAAGACTGAGGAATGGCCACGAATAAACTTCCAGACCCTAAGGGGCAGCCACAAAGATTATCTAAAAAAAAAATTGGGGGAGATTTTCTAACATTTTCGAGCTCTAATGCTAATTTCCCTATTCTGACGACAGGTAGGAAAATTAGCTCAAGGAGAAAGGACTTCAACATTACAAAGCGGTAAAATTTATTTTCTTCAACAATTCTCACAGTGACATAAGACAACTAACTATACGGTGTTTAAAAAACTGGAGCCTGTGGCGCTAGACGAAGTTGCGTTGCCAATATGCCGCAATTGCCACAATATTTTTATGAAATTTACAGCGATTAACGATTTCATTGTTGAAGGGTGTCGCTCGGTCATTTGTGAGAAAAGTGTTACTGGACCAAAATTATGGGATTTTTTCCCAATCAACATTGAAGATGCAGTCAGCCTCTGCTCGCTCAATCAAACTTCGATGGATTTTTTCGTAAGTTTTTTACACTGGTAAAATATATAATGATTAACCCTATATGATTTTTCATGTAGGCCAAGCCAGTAAATTAGGCAGCTAAAAAGCTAGGCTTTGATTTTTATTCAATTTTTGAAAAAATGAGTATTTTTGCATCACCTTGCACTATGTTTTGGTGATAATTTGACGCGCTATTATTCAATTTTTTCGTTTGCTTCTGCGGCATGCCATGCTTCTCTTTCTCGGTTTTATTAATGTTTTGTTGTTCGCGTTACAAGCAACTACGCCGTTAAATTGTGCAACGATGCGGGCAGTCTAGTGGCCGTGGACACCTGTCTACGGCTGCCTCGGGGAACTCGGTTCCCTCTCAGCCTGCCCTGATTGTTTCATGTTCAGAAAGTTGACGATTGTTTGTCTGATACTGCTGTACTGTTGTGCAGCAATAAAATTGATGAAAAAAGTAAGCTATTGCAGATAACATTTATATTACCTTAACTGTATCTCAATATTGTATTCTAATGTTGTCAAGGATCCGCTTATACACCGCACACGCAAGGCTGTGCAACAGCAGCTGGTTAAGAACACCCTAAGCCTTCATACCGTCAATAATCTTGTCGCCTATACCATGCAATCAACATTAACTATAAAAGTTTATTGGAGATGCAAGTAGGGTTGCCAAATTTTCATAGTTTAAATAAGGGACACAGAATATCCAGCATGCGCGAATCAATTTTTTCGCTATTATGCATATACAACAACACCTGTTTTTCACTTCATTTATACATTTTGTTTAACAAAATTTCGTACAGCGATTTAGGCGCCAATTCAACAAGACTCGTAGTTAAATATGAGCGATTTGTGCTCTATAGGATTAGGTTATTAGATAATATTTAGAAAAACAAATAAAATCTTTAAGAATATGACAGTTTTGTGGTAATCAGATGATGAAAATTTAAGTGGGCCCAAATAGAGGCCAATTGGCGTCCCTTATGCCCTTCACACGAGACAAGGGACAAATAGCCGGCTCTCGACTAAGGGACGTCCCGTAAAATAAGGGACGTCTGCAACCCTAGATGCAAGACATATGTACAAACATCTGATTTATGAGATACATTTTATTGGAGTCGCTTCTTTGTCGTGGCGGACAGTGACTGGATCTGAGTCCATTCACTCCGTTCATTCCGTCAACATTCCAGTTCATTCAACCCCAGATAATTACAAAGTAGTCCTATAGGCGGCCTACATCATCCAAGTCTAAGAATGGACCGCGTGCGTCTAAGACTACACACGCGATAAATTTGAACATTTAGCGATCGTAAAACAAGCAATAATTGATTTAACCAGAGTTCAGTCTAGCCCGTTCAAAGTAGGAGTAGCCTTACGCCAGCTGCTTATAAAGCAGGAGTAGTGCCCTACTATTCCGTTCAAAAAAGGAGTAGGCTTACATTAGGCCTACTCCACCATCGTTCATTTTTACGAGTAGGCCCCAATGCTACTCCTACCCATTTCTAAATCCGACTAGAGTTTAAAAAAAACGTCGTTTTGGAGTACTACTTATACTAAACTTAACCCTGGATTTAACTATGACAAAGCTCGTGCAATTAAGGTAGCGTTACACTGGGTCGTCGGGGTGGATTCCCTGAAACATTCTTCATCGAATCCACGCTGACGACCCAATGTAACGCTTTGCGTCGTATTTCGCATTTTCAGCACCCGGGTTATGAATTTCGCACGTAGGTAACAGTCCCCAGGAAGTCAGGGAACCAAGAAAAAACTTGAAGCCAGAGTTCCCCGGACGAGTCGTAAAAGTCGACAGAAGAAGGAGCTTTAGAAGCGGTTCTGTGCGATATGGCAGCCCTCTTAACACAGAACCGGACTGCTGTAGTGGCCCTCATCACCACACACGGTCCTTAAACATCAATTTTTTTCAAAAAAAGGGTAGCAGTCCCTACCCCCTCGCTCCCCCCTCCCTTCTCCCTCTCCCCTCTCCCTTCCCTCTCCCTCCCCTCTCCCTCCTTTCTCCCTCCCCCCTCCCTCCCCCCTCCCTCCCCCATCCCGCTCATGAATTCTGCACAGAATGGGAAAGGTGTCTTTCATAAGATACATCCAAGATCGCATTTATTTTTACTGGCGAGAAGCCTATGTCAAATTTTTGGTCCGAAACCGCCACTGATGCCTATAATTCATTATACATAATATGAAGTTCTAAATGTGCCAGCGTGTAGATCATATGCTTGACTGCATGTGCAGGCAGGTACTATAGGCCTACGTGTACGTGTTCTTATGTAGAAATGGGACCATAGACTACCTACCCAACGAGGAAGAACTGACAAAGAAGGCTACCAACACAAAGCGAAAGAATGCAAGAAGACGTTACACCCTGAGGTTACACCTTAAAACTGTATTGTCGAGGGCGTGTGTAAATGACAAAACTGGACCACAGGTTGATGTATTTAACCACGTTTCTTACTCGACTTTTGTCCGCCTGTAGCCTGAATTGATTTATGAATAACAAACATTTGTACGACGACGATGATGGCATTTTGGGCATCGAGCTATAGAATTCTTGTTGACTACACGAAGTGTGTCAGTCCAGCTTCTAGAGCAGTGCTTCTCAAAGTGGTGATCCGCGGACCGGCGCCGGTACGCTGATCACATGTCGCTGGTCTTCGCTGAGCTGGGAAAAATGAGTCAAATTCTCTCCTTTACTAAACATGTAAGACGTCGCATGCTGTCGAGCCGCGAAGCGTAGTTCTGTAGAATATTAAAATCTTAGGCCTACTTGCACTATATGGCCATGTACAATGTATTAGGGTCATGCTGAAAGTCTTGGCCCATGATACATAAAATAAAAACTACTTAACGGATTAACGTCAAATTCTATGCCAAGGTACCCTAGCTTAGTTGCAACGCTTGGCTTAAAATGCTTTAAAGTTACTAACCAGATGGCGCTACAGTAGACAAAATGGCGGAACAAGTACACGATACTGTTTTTAAGCAGAAGGTAGTTATGAATTTTGATCAAAAGAGGGAATAGCAGTACAAACTACAAACGATGGACTAAAAGCACTTTATGGGGAGCAGAAGTGGTATTCGCCGGGCATAGTACTTCAGTACCACAGCTTGCATCACGACAATCATGCAAGACCTCACACTGCACATACAAAAGTTGCCGCTATAGAGGCGAAGGGAGAGCTATTCTTCCTCATTTGCCACACAGCCCAGATACATTGCTCCATCTGATTTTCATTTGGACCATTGAAGGACTGCCTGATAGGACAGAAGTTTGAGGACAATGATTCCATCAAGGCTGCTGTACGCTCACACTGCCTACGCCAGTGTGAGCCAGACTTCTTCAAGAAGGGTTTATTAGCTTGAAAACGCGTTTGGACAAGTGTGTCGCGCGCAATTGAGATTATACTGAGAAATAAATTGTTGACGTTTCCGATTTTTAGACATTAATTTGGTAAGATGTTGAGTAATAATGGCGTCAAAATGAAATTGATGCGAAGTGTAGTTATTTTTTTATAAATCATCGGCCGAGACTTTCAGCTTGACCCTTGTACATGGCCAAGTACATGGCCAAGTACATGGTCAAGTACATGGCCAAGTACATGACCAAGTACATGGCCAAATACATGGCCAAGGACATGGTCAAGTACAGGCCAAGTACATGGCCAAGCTATACATGGCTAATAGTACATAGTTTTTTTTTTAGAAATTGGGGCTGAACAATGTTAGTAACCCACAGAATTACCGGTCCCGGTCAAACTGGGAAAAAAACCTGCCGATCCGTGACACCGAAAAAGTTTGAGAAGCACTGCTCTAGAGGCCCGGTTAGTTCGCGCTATTCCGACAATTCTTTAGTTAGTTACAAACTTACGCCCTTCTCACGGTCACTAATTTGACGTTTATGAGTCAGAATTCCCTGCTCAGCTTCATGCCGCGCGTGTAGGGTGATTCTTTCTAGCCCCGGTCACCTAGGCACTTCTGCCAACCTATACTGCTTTCCTCTTGCAATATACAGAACGGATCAAAAAACGCCGCCCTCTTAAGTTTTTCGCGTTAAACTCCTACAATATATCCGAAGACGACTAAATTTCTTCCCAACATAGTGGTCCATCGTCAACATTTTTGCGAAGTTTGATAAAAAAATTCAGCTGGTTAGTTCCAAAATTAGTAGTCCGTCTAAAAGCTAACAACAGAAGTATTCTGGATAGGCCTACATCCATTTTCGCTAAGGTGGCCAGGTCTAACTAGATGGCCAGCTACAGCGGCGTAGCAATAGGAGCAATTGAAGCAGCTGCTCCGGTTGAGATAATTTTAATGACGTTTCCAGTTCGTCCAAATTCGTTGAGTTTTTTTATAGGGGGGGGGGGGGGGGGGGGGGGGTAGATGACACGACAGCAATTTGCCTAACGCCATATGGAGACTTCACAATTACATTTGAAAAAAAGTTGCCCGCTACGCGCAAATTTTGTCTAACATTCTGACAATCCAACATTTTTTTAACACCTCTCCAGCTAAAAAATTCGTTATACCCCTGTAGTCTAATAATAGAATAATAAAACAAGCGTTAAAAATTCGCTCCAATCGGCAAAAATGTCTGGCTACGCCACTGGCCGGCTATACCTGACGTGCCCTACATCAACCCCCCCCGAGTCACAGTCGAGTGACGCCCTTAGGCGCCTACCTACCTTATAAATAAGACTGCTTCGATACATTGATAAAGTCAGCAGGACTGAGAGTAGGTCTACATGACGCATTCTTTAGTCAGCCAGTTTGGCTTCAATTTTCTGACACCGACGGGCATCAAAAGGCTCTTGTGCCGGTTAAAAACATTTTGTAACTTTTTGAGATAAATGCTTCAGAAATCTTGAAGGAAAATATATTTTCAAGTTAAATTTTCAGGAGTTGTGTCAAATTGTCTCAGCTATAGTCTCTGCAAATGACAACTAAATTTTAAAAATTGGCCGCGTAATGACGAATTCGTTAGGGGGACATCTTTTTATGGCCCACTCTGTATTATATAGGCCTTAAAATTTGTCATAGCTTTTGCATCCTGAAGGAAGAAAGACCTATGCAGGCCTAGGCCTCGTTTAGGGGCTTATAGCCTAGATCTTACGTCTTAAATTTCAGAAAGCTCGCAGACGTTGACAGATTTATGTCTAGGGGGGGGTGGTGAGGGGCCATGGCAACCCGAAGATCCAAAAACGCTTTTAAAGTTGGACCTGGCGTTTGCACAGCCCCTAGGGCTAGGCCTACAGGAAGAATTCAGACAGACTTGGCCCTACAGACAAAAATTATAGCCTGCCACCGAGCGCTGATGCAGAGTGCGACATAAAAATAATCCCCTAGCGAAACCGTATTAACTCAGTTCAAAAACATTCTTTTTGCTTCATGAATATTTGAAGGGATTGCAGCCGATAAAATTGGACACTAGAATAAGATAGCCTACGTGAATTTCATTTGGAATTACACTTGCATTCTAAAATATGAAATTTCTTCAAAGAAGTCAAGAAAGCTTTAGTATCAAGTACCAACACTGAATAAATTCTACAACGTCGATAAAGTCTACAACGTACGTTTTAATCAATGCGTGTCAGCAAGTGCTCGCTAGAGAGTGACACGTGTACCAGACTTTGTCCCCACCGCCACTCTACAAAACCATTTTATACCCACGCCCATCCCGTCCCCGAGATCTCAAGCCCCATGTTTCTTTACCATTACCGCAACGGGCATGGCAAAAAGTTATTCCCACCCCCGCACAAACCCTGAAAAAGCTGCTCTCAAGCATCCCTACCCCATCTCCGCATATGCTCATTTATATGTTTTGGAGGAAAAGTATGAACCTAACCCTAATTATTTTTAACCGGCCCATAATGAACTAGCTGGACGACGACAATTGGTTGATGCTAACAATAAAACTAGTTGAGGCTCAAAAATATACTTGACGCCAACAAGTTGACGCCAAAGACAAGTTTATGCTAACAAACTAGTTGACGCCAACACTAGCTGACGCCAGCACCTATAGTTGACCCCATGAATTAAATCAGTTGGCGCCAAAAGCGCGTTGACGCCAACAATTGGTTGACGCAAACAACAAAGCTAGCTAACGCTAAAAACTAGCTGACGCCAAGAACTAGCTGACGCCAAGAACTAGCTGACGCCAAGAACTAGCTGACGCCAAGAACTAGCTGACGC
>JAQIWG010005704.1:0-14198 GCA_034695025.1 Chamaedrilus cognettii | reverse complement strand
CCCTCCCCTCAAATCCGGTTCGCCACTATTACCCATCCTTCTCTTTGGCATTAAGTTTGATTGGCAGATAGCCCATTCACTGCCTTCAAGTTTTTCCCGGAATGGTAATCAAATGATACACTACGCCTATACTCTGTATGGTAACTACCACCCCGGTACAAAAAACAGCAAGTAGCGGTACTAGGCATGGAGCTGGCATGGATTTGATGAGAGGGGGCTTAAGCCCCCCCCTCAAATCTGCACTCAGCTCGCGCAATAATCCCCCCTCCACAAACTCAGCCGGTTTTCTTAAAGAATATATATTATAATTTTTTCAGCCAGACTGACGCAGCAGTTCTTGTCAATATCGGTTTATCTCAGTCAAACATTCGTTGAGGCCTATATAACCGTCACTAGACCAAAAGCAAAAGTTGATGAAAAGTTAAATCATTCATTCATAAGTCGCGTGGGTGTGCGTTTGAAGCCGCCCTATATAGCCCACTACTGATAATGGTATACATAGGCCAGGTTGTCCTCGAGGACAGAGTCCATTACGCGACTGCTGCAGACGTGTCTCTACATCCGCTACAGTAAGACTCTTGCTAATGCTGAGCCTGATCCCTCAGCAAGACGAGACCGCCGCGGCGCAAGCCAAGTTGGGACTCGCATCAGTAATAGTATGCTATTCGAAAGAATTAGCAGTTGTACCATATCTATTCCAGAGCACCATGCGACTGCAGAATAGTGATGCCACTGATTGGGATATCACTCGATTTATGAATATTTTAATGATTTATGGATCGATCCGATTTTTAACACAATTCCCAGATATCTTCCAATTTTTCTATATAAAATGGCACATTTTACGATAGAAGCTTGGGATATTTTCGTCGAGAAATGCAATCTAGATATAATTTTGGTAGAGAAACCCGATTTTGAGGTCCCCGATGGCGTCTTTCGACGCCGAAACGGACTATAAACCCAGTATTATTATTATTTATTATAATACCAAGAATCTAGGGATATTGCATTAGATCCAATGGATCAACTAGCATCCAACTAGCGTCACTGCTCACGGTGTTCTCAGTAATGCCGCCTATTTTCAACACGGAAGCTACAAACGCACAGGCTTCACTTAATGATTGAGCAGGATTTGTGACTAAGCCGTCTGAGACCGGATTATCTTCACAGAATTATGGGAGCGGGGCTGAGCAGAGGGGATGGAATCATGGGAGATGGGTACAGGAGGGAACGATACATGGGAGTTGAATCCAAATATTAGTAAAACCAATAGTAGTAGAAAATAGAGAAGAATTACAGAAAGTTGTGGAACAGTACTACTTTAGATTTCAGTGTTGCGATATTCTTGCTCAGCATTAGTGTCGCCAAAATTGTGTCGTAAGTCTATTTAAAGGTGAATCGTACACTGTGTACATTGTGTGGCACTGCAGTTTGATTCAACAGGCTGATACTGTGACAATGTATCAGTTGTGACAATTATCCAATGACCTGAATCTTACTCATCCATCATCCATGACATTACCACAGAAATCTAAAGACTAGAATGCGCATGCATTAGCTGCACAATTCTACAAAAAGAAGGATCCTTTAACCAAAAACGGAAGTTGATTTGAACTATGGGTAATCGCTGTTAATTATTGTGATTGGATATGAAAGGGTCATGACCCTGTCGATCAATTGCTGACGGTTGGTAATTGGTTTGGCCCGCGGGCCAAACCCCGCCCCGTTTATCTCCATACGTGCCTCGATATACAGCATGTAGTGACCCCCCTTGGACATTCTCACAAAGCTCTCCCACTTAAAGTTGCATGTCAGCGATAAGCCTTGGACGGCCATCCACAGTTTGTAAGGATGATACAGCACTTAAATTGTTTAAACATATTCAATGAACCACATAGCAGCGCATATAAAATAAATACATGTAGTAGACTCTTGACGGCTCCAATAGGACTGTATACAGATTTAGCTGATCCAACAATGTGTAGGCAAATCTAGTTTAACTCCTGCTCACTTATTCAAATACCAATTATTCAAGGCTACTTTGAATAGTCGCTGATTCAACAACAAGCTGTGTCAATGACATGCACGCTTGCATTTTTACCTTACTTTTGGCCATTTGACCCATAGAGCACTTGGAACAGTATGAAGGACCACTGAGGATGAATCTTACTGTTGCAGAGCCGAAACATAACAAAAACAATGCTGTATATAACCCAAATAGGGCCCATAGCCCTTTATAAAACGTACAAAAACCAACGATTCATATGAATGTTACGCTCTACTACAGCAGAACAATATGCCTGTCAAAAGTTGCTATCAGTTTGATGAAATGCAAAGTAGAAAGAAGAAAGTGCAATGATGTTGAATTAAGATGGCTATGCTCAATGATATTGCATGCAACTCTGTTCAGTCTAAACTGCTCAATCAATGTGTTTAGCCATCATTTTGTAAGGTGATAAATGGTATGCAAATCTTATGAGCTCTTTTAGATTTACTTAGCATAGGCCTACTTAAATAGGCTACATACCCACCTTAACTATAGCCCTTGGTATACTGTTAGGGCATAGCACAATTCTATAACCAAAACATACCCCTGACAACCAGGGAACCAAGAATTTGCATGCAGCCCAGGGTTCCCTGGGCGAGTCGTAAAAGGCGACCAAAGAAGGGGGAGCGGTTCTGTGATGGCTCTCTTACACAGAATCGAACTGTAATAGTTTTGTTACTACACATGATCCTCAATTCAGAAATGTACTCAAAAATAGTAAAACGTACAAATTTAAAACACGCTTAATTCAAAGAAGACAAAACCAAGATCGCTTCCTACCTCCTACTGCGCGTGACCACAGCGCTGCCCACTGTCGCGACGTCTTTCATCAGACGATCCTCCATCCAACTGCTAGGCCTCACGCGATTGGCTGTTGTCAGTTTGCCGTTGTTCAAAGTCTCAACCATACAAGATGACATTCTCCTAGGCACCCACGCCTTCAAACAAACTTAGAGAGCAGCGTTCTTTTTTGTAAATGTACAAATTTCTTGTCGTTTAAGTTGATTCCATGATGAGTTTGATGCTTTTCATACTTTCTTCACGAGTAGAATGCGGCATCTAGGGTGTGTCAAACATGAGACAGTTACATGTATTTAATAGCAACAAATCGCTTTTTTCAGGCTTTCGAGCATTCAAAATGTAACGTTTGCACTGCAGTTGCCTAATGTTCCTGCTCAAAAACACGATTATAAAACAATAAAACTACTCCCAGTTTACTAACATCGCTGAAGAGTTGATGTGCTGTCGGCTACACTGTACAGTGTACATTGTGTCTATAATAAACAGCCTAGACCTCGATGCACAGCTTACGGTTAATCGTCCTCAGATTCGGTCTGCGAAATGCTTTTCAAACCAAGTCGTTCGCACGCAGCTCGCGTCAGTCGCTTCTTTCAACGCTATACAGTTCGCGCCCTTATCTCGCCGCAGCAGCCGCAGCGTCCGCGACTAGAGACGACACTGAAGGCATCTCGTACAGTCGCCACTGGCGCACTGCGCCACTGACCGTCTGCGCGCCTCGACACTGTTTACAGACAGCTAGGCTAGGTCGTCAGCGAACCAACCCGCTATATGCTACTGCTACGCTATCTTCAATATAGGCCTACCAACACGCGCGTAGTTTTATTTTTTAATCTACCTAAACGCTAGAACGAAAATCCTATCGGAAATCTTAATTTGAACATCGCGTGTTGGAATAATGGCCACAGCGAAACTGTAAAGCAAATAGCTCTTTTATGTTATTGCAAGCGCATTTGCAATTCACTGAAATACACAAAAAACAATACCTGGCAAGTGCAGACAATACCCGGTATCATCGATTCTAAGATTTGCTCTCTATGTGGCAGTGTCGCTGGAGGCCGCTAGCCGCCAGAGTGAGAACTGCGCTGACAGCAGCGCACCCTGCTAAGGGATAGCATCATTGGGCAGCGTCAACAATAGAGTTGAGAGTTATTCCCGTCTAATGATATAGACCTGTCAGATCTTTAAACAAAGCGTCGTGGTTTATTTCCGATCTCCACTCGGCATTATCCCTAGCCAAACAGCAACGTTTGGTGATTGGGTGAGACTGTGAGAGTATCCAACTGGAACTAACCTAGACTATCGGTAGGTAGGCATACGTGCAATATAGTCTACAACAAGACTGGCCTAGACACTGTGTGTAATAAGCTAAAACCGTGCAGCGCGGGATCAGGATAACGCGCTGATCGATGGGACACTGCGTGGTCACAAAACGAAGTTACCACTTGACGCTACGCCGCGCCACTCGACGCTGACCCATAGATGCTATTAAAGGTCCATTGTACTACAAAAGAGTTGTTACGTGCAAATAATGCTTGCACTATTCTCACATCGTTATTTGACTCTCTCCAAGACGATAGTTTATCGAAATGTCAAAAATTTATCGCGTCGATATCATAATTAAGACTTTAGTTGTCTCGGTTCCCAAACGTGCTATGTCACAGTTTGTGCTCTCCATGCATTCGTGCAAGCCATTGCTTATAAATCACCAAGGAAAATTGATCATGACCTTTTTAGAGAGAAGAAATGCAAAAAGCACACGAGCCGCAAAAAACATAACTTTAGTATAAACCCCGAGTGGCTACACTGTTCTGCAACGCGCTGAGCGCTAGAGCTTCGTGCGAACTTCGGAACTCTCATCGTGAGGCATTACTGTTGTGAAGTATATTCGTGAAGTATGTTGTCGCCTGTGTGAGACTGCGGCCGAGCAGCAGCCTTTGACGGGGCTTTTAGGAAAACTACCCCAGAATTAATTATCAAACATCAGGCCTACACTCGATTTTTCCACTCTTCAAGTCAGATTTAAACTGGCGATTTACAAACTAATCTTACCGACTCGGGGAAGTGATAATGTGTCTCTGTCTTTATAGACCTGATAGCATTGCTTCAACACGCGCCAGAATTAATGACAAGTAACACGGAAACGTCAGTAAGTCTACCGAGGTATAGTTCTTACAAAATCGCAACACGAGCCTGACCGCCTATAGCTTATGCAAGGCCTATAATGGATGACAAGAATTTCTATCTCTTTCAACTTATTCTTTTATAGATTTTAAGTGAATCGTGAGGTGTAGGCCTATGAAGTATAACTATAGGCTATATGGGACCTGCGCGTGTGTCAATGTCATGAGTTGGTTAGCCTTGCAAGGTTGGCCTACGGCTTTACAGCGCGATCACGGGATTATACAATAAAATAGGATATGCGTACTTCTACCGAAGTTGCTCGAGTAGACTGCAGTAAATTTTAATGCAGCACGACATTCGGTTATAGAAATCGTCTGATAGCCGCAGCCAATCAGACGCGGGGCGAATGGGTCAGGCCACGCTCGGTGTCCAATTACAGCTGACCATGCGAGCCACATGAAGATGAGGATGTTGACGATGCAGTCAACTACTCTTGCATCAAATGTCAGTGACACGAGACGTTTGATTAGCGCCCCCCCCCCCCTAGCTCTATAATTATGCTTATTTCATTAGTATGATAGGCCCTATATACAACAAGTCACAGCTGTCTCTGAAAGCCGCTTTGCTCAGTAAAATCCTGTTTAGTTCTACTATAGCTGGCCTATTAGCGGCTGGGATTAAAGGCAGATGACTGAGGCCCGGAACAAACTGGCGAGCACAGTATGCTTTCAATATTCTGTTACGTTACAGAAGCTACTGCTGTTTCTCTAGCTTTAAGTAGTGTAGAGTTAACTAGCCTAAGGTAACTCGGAGCACAATGCATAGTTTGCTCCGAAAAAAAATGAAGGCCCCGTGGCCTCTTTTCTCCGTCCCGCGAGCTTAAATTAGCCATTCTGCAGGACCCCCATACAACGTAGGGGCCTACAGTCCGCATGAAGACATAGGCGGCCCATATCGTTCGTGTGACCTGGTCTGGCATCAGTGCACTACAAACCTATTATAGGTTTCCCAACTGAATTCCACTTCCGGGCTGTACCCACGGCGCGTCTAGGCGTGCGGCGGCACTCTTATCTTGAGCATCAATGTTCTAGTAGTTCAACGTGCAAGTTTTCTTTAGGTCCATCTAACCCCATGCGGAAGACAGACCCCTCACCTCCGTTAGCCCATTTCGCCGAGAGCCCAGGTGCTTAAGTCTAAAAACACCTTGTCCGATTGTAGGCCTACCACCTACCCTTATAATAAACGTAGGCCCAAATATCGGCGGGGGTTTATTAGGCACAGAAGAGACACTGGGCTGTTTTGACCACCAGAGCGGCACACCTATAACAAAGGCTTGTTCAAACGCTACCAAGGCTGAACTATAAAATCGGGGTTTAGCGGTTTAGCGTAGACGTGGCACGCATTATAGGATACACATGCCGCTGTGTAATACACCTACCTCAATACACTCTGACCTCGATTTTATGGTTCCACTGGAATTTACGATAGTTTTATGAACGCTTAAGAAAATATGCAGCGTCTCGCTGATACGCACAGAAGACAAGACTGTGATACAATGTCATGTGTAATACAAATCTAGGTCGCTAACGTAGAGGTAAGCCAAACGGCCTAAATCCAGTTTATGCCCACCGTGCGTCCGGTGGACAATTATGCTTAGGCCTAGGCCCTTAGATTCATATCTCATCAAGTGTTTTAAAGTAGGCCGGGCTACTACAACCACGCTAAGGACATTTAACAAATAATTCTGCCCTCGAAATGTCTGACTGCAGGCAGCATCACAAAAAGTAGTCCCCCCCCAGAGGTCAAAACGGGACCGGTGCTGACAATCTTTTGATTGAAATATCCTCAAATGACGGCTGAAAGTTAATTTTTATTCCAACATAATTTACAACGTCATGCAACCCATAGGTTTACTAACAATGTACACTTTTGACATGCAAACGTAGCTTCTAAGAATAATAGAGGAAAGAATAGCAGCTTAGCCCAGAGATGAGTGCAAAACTTGTGCACTCGTGGCAGTACAAGTGCACGCCATTAAAGCAAACAAAATGCTCATAAGAAAAACTAAGTTTCTAGTTCGAAAGCAAACACATTTAAACTACAACATTTTCAAATAATTTATACGAAAATGAGACAATGCCTAGCATATTCGCATCAATTTACATCAATTATTGTTTTCATTTTGCAAAACATTTTTTTATAGGAGTGTTTGCGCTGAAATCACAATAATCCTATTCCATTACCTAAACACAATCGAAGAGTAAACAAATGGAAAAAATATAAAAGGAAGAATTAGCTGCCGTTCAAGGGGCATTCAGTGAAAAACAAGGAACACATTGATGCACTTTAACGCATTAGATAAACACATGATCGAGGATTACACATTAGATAAACACATGATAAAGGATAACGATATAATGCCATTCACGTCTGCAACAACTCAACAAATATCTTCAACAATATCCAAGTGATATAACATGTAACGCTTTAGGGATATAAGAAATTGGTAAACCCATTATAAAGGCTACAGATACTGGCGTCATTAGCTGCAATAGCGTTGGGGGGGAGGGGTGGGGGGTTAAAAAAACGAATATTTTGCCCTATAAAATAGGTGAGCGACCCTTAAGCGCCGCTGACATATCAGTGGACAGAAGAGCAAACACATCTCAAGCCTCTTCCGTTAGAACTTGGCCGGAGTTGCAGATTGCAACAGGCATGAGCATGGATAGGTTCAGTAGGAGTAGTATTCCAAAAACAACGTTTTTTGTAAACTCTACCGGATTTAGAAATGGGTAGGAGTAGCATTACTCGTAAAAATGAACGATAGTGGAGTAGGCCTAGAGTGTGGAGTAGGCCTACCTTAGGCCTACTCCTTTTTTGAAAGGCATAGGAGTGAACTACTCCTGTTTTATAAGCAGCAGGCGTAACGTTACTCCTACTCTGGGCATGAGCGATTTTCTAATGTCAAGTTTCAGGATCTGAAAGTATCTTTTAGAATAGGTATTAATCGATATCAAAATAATCTTCAAACAGAAATACCCAATGGTTCCAAATGCCATTTGCATGCTATATCATATGAGAATTTTGGCATTTTTTACTTCGCTGACCTACTTTCAGATATTATGAACCTGTTTAACAATCCCTCAGAAATGAAATCTTCAGTTCAAGCAGTTACAGCTAAGCTCCAGTGAAAGCAAGCTGACAGCTGGCAAGAACAGAGTCATCACATTCTCCGAGTCCTGATTCGTCCACACACGCACCCATCAGCGTCAGGCATCGAGGCTTATCACAGAGGTACAAATGGATCAGGGCGGTCTCAGGGTCGCATTAAATATAGTACTGTTCAATGAATTTGAGCCTCATTCCAACAATAAAAGGAAAATGAAGAGAAAAAGAAACAAGGGTTGGGCTCTGACTTTCTACTATGTACGTTAAGATTACGACTAAACGAATATTTTCAGTTGATTTATTACTCTGAAGCTAACAGGACATCTCGTTTGATCGACACACGCCTGCTGACGCTAGTTAAGTTTGCGTGTCCAGAGATACAGTTGAATATTGTACTAATAGCTACTGCGAGGCTTGAAACAGAAATACACGTTTGTTTCTGTCTCACAGAAATCTTTCGCTTCAATACACCATCCGTCTCTGAGTACAAGCACACATCCAGCCATGTTCATCACGTTGCTCACTCGGGTATAGACGACTGCCTCACACAATACGCAGAATAATCATCAGCTTCTTTCTTCATCTTCTTCTTCTTTCTCAAAACAAAACCTTACATTTCATTGCGACTGAATCTTCTCCAGGCTCTTTTATGTCCGAAGCAATGCTACACAAGCAAGTCTGTTGCAGCACTACAATCGATCTTATTAAATAAATCGAATCTTGAAAATACGGTTCAGCAAATACAAGCAAGCAACAGTTCAATTCAAAATATGTCAAAATATCTGCCGTCGTACTGTGTTTCTCGCTACTTCATCCGCACGTTCTTCTGTTCATCCTTGCTGCCTGCGCTAGATATAACATCCCAGTACTGTACACGCCTCGATCATCTAAGGTCTCCATAAAACGTCGATGCAATTCAAAAAGCAAACAGCGAGTGTATTCTTTAATTTCAGCTGAAATATATTTGCTTGCTCTACGCTCTCCAATAGTACGGCATCCCGCTGGTTAAGAAATGTGGACAGCAACTCTCTGATTTGTCAACAGTCAGTTTTTCTTCAAGTGATGAAATTCAACGCATATACTCGCACGTAATGATTTAGATCATAAAGGATCGCACGTATATAAGCACTCTTAGGCCCAGCTGTTCGAGAGTTACTTGAATGATCTATATTATCTAACTCGCCAATAATAGCGAGTTATTTGAAAAATCTGCGATGTAATTGGCGCGATCTCTTTGGGTCGTGACGTCATTTTTTGTTCTGTTAAAATTTTAAACCAATTAACTCTCGATTGAGCAACAGGCCATAAGACATACATGTAGCTTCCTTCACAGAGCTCACGGGGTGCAAGAGACGAGAATATTGCAAAGCATTCACAGTTGTGACGTCACCGGTTGAAATCATCGTGAGGCTATATATATGACTCTTCTCTCATATAATGTTATCTGACATAACAAGCGAAACATTGCCACGGCTGATGGATTGCATCATGTTCCACCTGCTGAAATCATTGATAACAATCCGCTAACTTAGTGCGAAAAACGCTGGCATCCACACAATGTTTCACATAGACTGGCTGGTTATACGTAACGGTCATATCTACAGATGGTGTTCAGTTCTAGATGGATGATCAATAAGTGATCAGATTATAGCACAAACGAGGATTGTGTAACACCATATCGCCTAGACTATCTACAAGTTGTGTTTTAAACGGTCACACATATTACTTACAGAGTTTCACAGGGCTGTTTGTTTCCCCAACAGGCTACAGGGGTTGTGACGTTTGTTTCTTTGAACTGGTCAAACGTCTACAACTCAACTAGTCACGGTCACCAGCAAGCATCAGCGGTAGCAAGAAAACTGTCAACACATCGTGTATGTAGACTGTAGCGTACAGGCAACAATAACAATACACCTGCAAGATTAAATGCACTCGCAGTCTCGCACCACCACAAGATCGGAAAAAAGAAGACCGGTCTGCAGTCCAGAGGTCCCTAGTCCTAAACTTCCACACCACCACCATCACTACCACGGTTCATTCAGCACGTATCTACACTTCATTGTGTCTGTGTCTCTTGTTGCGTTGATCCACCGCGTTAGAACACTCGGGACTACTATGCACACATCGCTAATGAACATTGATAGCTCTAAATTGTGGATTTTCTCACATTCAAAAATGACGTCACGCTTCCATATTTCACCTCGGCCTCCGAGCTGCCACAGTTCAAGTCCTGCTGTTACCTCAATGGCTCAATGCCAGTCCAATTCTTGTTTCTGTTCTTTCCTTCTATATGACACCTCAATGCTCGTTTTACCATCTCAGCGTATTTTCTACGTATTTACTAGAGTACGGACGAGTTCCTGTCATGTCATCCCCAAACGACTTTTGTTTCAAATTCATCCCAACGCCCCAACACACCGACATACTTGTAGTTGACTTATTCACACATCGCTGAGCATCAAGACTCTTTCACTTCGACCCACACCCAGCCCATGCGTCAGTCCACCCTTACTCCTGCTTGACTGACCCAGTCCACGCATTCGTCTCCCCGCTCCATCCCCTACCCCAACCCCCACCCCTGCCCCCCCGAGGGGCGATTCCCCTGATGAAAACCCCCCGGTCAAGCTCCCCTTCGGTGGTGTAGGCCCTGCTCCGGTCCGACCCCCCTGTGGTGGTGTAGGCCCCTCCTCTGTCAAGCCCCCCCCCAGTGGGGTAGGCGCCCCCCCGGTCCGGCCTCCCGCCGGTGAACGTTGAGCGCAGACTGAAGACCTCTCGCTGCAGACACGCGTTGTACTCCTCTGCTCTCTGAAGCTCGGCTCTCAGCCGATCCGCCTCCGCCTTGTACTGCGCCACCATCTAGCGAATGAAACATTAGCACGGCGTGTTAGAGCGGGACGGGCGTTATCACAAGTCGAGTGATATTCTAAAGCTACATTCATGCCTTAACACTGCAGCTCCGTCAGACCTAGACACACTGCAGCAGAAGCAGAAGCAGCGCTAAGCAGCAACTGTAGCAGCAGCAGCAGCAGCAGCCGCCGCAGCAGCAGAATGCAGCACAACGCAGCAGCATCAATGAGTGCTAAGCCGCTCCAAGGAAATCGGTCAAGAGTAGAAGCAGCTGCCGCTGCTAGTCGACTGCTGCTGCTGCTGCTGCAGAGAGTCAACCCCCGGAGAAGCAGGGGAGGGAATAAAGTAGCCAAACAACTCAACACAGAGGGGGGGGGCAGCCACCTGGTCCACAGCTTACCTCCCCCTCCCCCTGGGAGAAATATGTCAAGTAGGCTTAAAAGCAGAGAGATCTCACCAAGGATAGTGGAGAATAAAGGATGCCAGGGGACGGACTCGCCTATAGGCTGTAGAAAGCATAATGCTATTGCTAACCCTAGAGACGAGACCTGCAAAAACAGGTCAATGACGCAGATTCCTAGAATTATTGGACGGCCGCAGGTGAACAGTGTAAACAGCTGGTGACGCGGGCGCTGTCTAGGGAGCGCCACAGGACGGATAGGGTCTTACCCGGCGACAGAACGTGCCTCAGGCTACACGCCCACGCAGCGAGCGGATAGGAAGAAATTGTTTGCGAAAGTCTTGACAGAAAATCTCCAGAGAAAAATTGTCTTGAGAAAAAATCTTCTTGAGAGTAAGCAGCCTTGAGAGAAAACTGTTGCTTAAATAAAATATTGGGAAAAAGGATGCAGAGAAATGCATCCATTGTTTACAAACACCTTTCAGGTTGATTTAAAAAAACAAATATTATAAAATGGTGCATATTTATGTTTTGGAAGGTTCTTTTCCGCTAAAATGGCCATTACCCAATGTGAGTTAACGAGCCAATCACAAAGCAGTCCGATCTCCACAATACACACCGCAGACATCTATTGATTGACGCGCACGAGAAGCCAGACCGACCTTCACAATAGATAAACTCGTACTTCAGAAGCGCGCATCACAAGCTAGGCCGACCGCCACAATCGATGGACCTATAATAGATCAGAGGCAGCGATCATTGATCGCCCCTGCCTCTGTTGCAGAAAGTTGACACAGCACATCTTTGTTCGATGTGACAGCTTCACAACACGGGTCTCCTGTGTCATCGAATGCAAAAATGTTGGCAGACAGTATCATGTACACTACAACACGGCCCTTCTCAAATTTTTGCACAAAAACAACAAGGAATATTTTAGCCCAGCCTTTATCAGTTGGCACTGTAGCACTTGAGAAACAAGCTCACCAACTCAAAACACCGCTCTACGTGTATCTACAGGCTGAACTGCACTCTCTGCTGAATGCAAGGCTAGAGAGCAGCGCTCTCTAGAGGGCAGCGTTCTCTACCTCACAGGCACAGCCTGATACATGGAGAATTCTGGAGCCAACTATAGCCTGCTGCCCTACAAAGCTGGGTTCAGAGCTGCTGTGTGTATCAGCATGCACAATACAATTATTCATTGCACATCAATTGCAGGTAACTGGAATTAGGTTAGCACAATCAGATACATTTACCTACATAGGCCTAGCTGTGTTTTTGAGAGACATCTACAAACTATATTCGTCTACAAACTACATCTATGTATATTTATCAAATATATATATATTTATATATTTATATTTGATCAAACTACAAATATGTGTATTCGGCAAACGACAGAACTAATAGTGAAAAATGAAGGGAACAAAGACAGTTAAAATAGGGCAACAATCAAAGAAATGTGTAGAAGAGTAAACGATAGTAAGAGTAGCAGGCCCCCAAGAGTTGAAGTTACAACAATAGGAGTGACAAAAATGTAGGTGCAAAGTTTTAATATTGATGAAAAACTGAAGAGATTGTGACTGAAATAAGAGATGTAGTCTTTTATAGAACATCGTGCAGAGCGTTACTCCGAGGATTTGCAATGACAAAAGATATTTTTTATACAGATTACTCTGTTTTCTGAACTTGCACATCATCGTTCCTTTCGGTACAAAGAAACTCCTCCATTGTGTACCAGAGACCATGCACACTGGCGCTAGCAGTTGAATATCTAACTTAGATCGCCACAATATTGAATCATTCTTCCAACTCTACAAACAAGGAAGATCACGAGAAGGGGGAGCGGTATTTTGAAGGTCTGCCAACCCGACAGGATGTCGCCACACCCCCTTATCTCACCGCCCTCCTTCCCTTTCTGAACATCACACCTCTTTCTATCCACCACTGCAGCAATAACCCAGCCCCCCTGCCGTGCAGGGGCGCCTCTCCGTTTGCGTGGATGCTGCGTGCGCTGAACGGCAGGACTCCTAATAGCAATGGCAATACATAACCGTTCATACCCGCCCGGGCGTTAGCTAGGTCTGCTGGGCCGAACGATGTGTCGACTATACGCAGCAGACGTCGCAGCACATCAACGGTCTGACTTACGGCATACAAGCCAGATGCCAAAGAGCCCCTAATAAACAAGCGGTATAGCTAAACATTGTTACTACTAAGCTTGAGTTCAGATTTTGTTTAGATGCACGAATGACAGGAATTCATTGACAAACATCCGGTTGAGTGTCTCAGTACACGACCGAACGGTTGATATTTTAAATTCTGATATAAAATTGTGACCCAATTTTAACGCGGCGGTGCAGTCTGCACTGCCCGTTTGTGTTATCTATGCACGTGGAGCAAGCGTGCGCAGCATGACACACGATGCGGCTGAGCACAGAAAGAGCCCTGTCTAACGATGAGCGCTTCTTAGAATGCCTTAATGCACTGAGACCCAGAGATCTTAGACTACTATACACCTAGAATGGCAGTACACACAGGCTATGTCAGTAGTAGTACATTGTAGTATGGCTGCTGGCACACATGGCATCAAAAGGGGAAATGTCATGAGGCAGCATAATGAAGACATAGATTTAGATGGGTCCGCTGATCAACAGTCACGCTGTCAACACGCAATGCGAGCAAGCCTCGGCTAATTGATGAAGTAATTGATGAAGTAATTGATGAAGTAATTGATGAAGTAATTGATGAAGTAATTGATGAAGTAATTGATGAAGTAATTGATGAAGTAATTGATGAAGTAATTGATGAAGTAAT